>JASGCC010003752.1:0-22645 GCA_030067915.1 Hydractinia echinata | reverse complement strand
TACAATTGAACTGATTTTGCTTTTGACCTAGTCTAAAGTGCTGGTAAATGAGACAATTGGACTGCCAAGAATTAACATTCTTGTTATTTGGCATGATTGCCGGAACTCAGTAGTTACACTGCGCGCGCTGTGTTAAGCTACTTTAATTACAAATTTAGATCAACTGAGTCATTTTACTGCGGGACTAATCCGTCGCCATGTTAGCGTCGCACTACGAAATAGAGACAGTTTCTCAAAAAACTAACATTTCATGACTTCTAACGGTATCAGTCTGTTTTGAGTTACACGGTTGCGTCACACCAATTGGTCCATACAGCGAGATACTTTTAGCGGATATTCTTGTTTCGATTATTATTACGTCGTTGCATTGCTTTACACAGTGAAACGACTGACCGTGCGACTCGTAATTTGAACACCGATTTTTGACATTTAACTTATAATGTTGTAAATGTAGACAATTGACTCCCAAGAACTAACATTCTTGTACTTTGGCATGATTGCCGGAACTCAAGCTAGTACACTGCGCGCTTGTTAGCTCTTTAATTACAAATTTCAGATCCAATGAAGTCATTCTTTACTCGTGGATAATCCGCGGCCATTAGCGTCGCGCTGAAGAAATAGAGACAGTTCCAAAAACTACATTTAATTGACTCTAACAAGGTATCAGTCCGTTTGAGTTGCAACGGTTGCGTCACAATGTGTACCAACATGTATTTAGCCGATATTTTCCGATATTACTAGGTTGCATTGCCTTTTAAACGATCCACATTGTCAGTCGGGACCTAATTGAACCTATTTTAGGACTTTGACCTTAATAATGTGTTTAAAATGAGAGCAATTGGTACTCCAAGAATTAACCATTCTTGTTTACTTTGGCATGATTGCCCGGACTCAGTCATTACACTGCGCGCTGTGTTAGCTCTTTAAATTACAAATTTAGATCAATGAAGTCATTTTTACTGTCGTGGACTAATCCGGTAGCATGTAGCGTCGCGCTGAAGAAATAAAGACAGCTTGTCCAAAAAACTACATCTCATTGACTTTCTAACTGGTATCAGTCTGTTTGAGTTACAACAGGTTGCGTCACATATTGGTAGCCACAATGTATCTAGGCGATATTTCCGATATTACTAGTGTTGCATCGGTCTTTAACAATGAACGACTTGGACCGTGGAGGACCTAATTGAACCTGATTTGACTTTGACCTTATAAATGTGCGAAATGTAGAAATTGGCGACTGCAAGAACTAACATTCTTGTTACTTTGCGCATGTGATTGCGGAACTCAGTAGTTACACTGCGCGCTTGTTAGCTCCTTTATTTACAAATTTAGATCACTGCAAGTCATTTTTACTCGGGACTAAACTAACGGGCCATTAGCGTCGCTCGGAAGAAATAGAGACAGTTCTCAAAAACTATACATTTCATTCTGACTTTCTGAACGTATCAGTTCCGTTTGAGTTACAACGTTGCGCGTATCCATATATCGGTACCAACATGTATTAGCGATCATTTTTCCGATTATTACTGGTTCATTGCTTTAAACATGAAACCGATTGACGTGGGACCTAATATGCGACTTGGATTATGAGCGTCTTATAATGTGGTAAATGAAGACGATATTGGACTACCCAGAGAATTAACATCTTTGTTACTTGCGATGATTGCCGGAACTCGAGTATGTACATCCTCGGGCGCTGGTGTTAGCTCTTTAATTTGACAGATAGATAATGAGTTCATTTTTACTAGTCGGACAAATCCGTAGCCAGATAGCGGCGCCTTGAAGAAATAAGACAGTTCAAAAATACTATTTCATTACCTAACGTATCAGTCTGTTGAAGTTAAACAGTGTTGCGTCACCATATGGTACCAACATGTATTTAGCTATTATTTTTTCCGATATTACTACGTTGCAATCGCTTTGAACATGAAACGTAATTGACCGTGGACCCTTATTGAACCTGATTTTAGACTTGACCTTATAAATTGTGGTAAATGAGACTAATTGGACTCCACAGAATTAACATTTCTTGTTACTTTGGCAGTGATTGCCGGAAAGCTCAGTAGTTTACACTGCGCGCTGTGTTAGCTCTTTATTACAAATTTTAGATCAAGTATCATTTTTACTCGGGACTAATCCGGTGCCATTAGCGTGCGCCTGAAAATATAGAAAGTTTCAAAAAACTTACATTTCATTGCCTTTCTAACGGTATCAGTCGTTTGAGTTACAAACAGTTGCTCACCAATTGGTACCAACATGGTATCTTAGCGATATTTTTCCGATATACTAGGTGTCTGCATCGCTTTTAACAGATGAAACGATTGACCGTGGACCGATTGAACATGATTTTGGACTTTGACCTTCAAAATGTGTGGTAAATGAGACAATTGGACTCAAGCAATTAAACATTCTTGCTACTGTTGGCACATGATATTGCCGGACCTCAAGTAGTGTACAACTGCGCCTGTGTTAGCTCTTTATTTTACAAATTTAGATCAATGAGTCATTTTTACTTCTGGGGCTAATGCACTAGCCGTTTGCGGGCGCCAAAGAATAGACAGACAGTTTTCAAAAAACTACATTTCATGAACTTTCTAACGGTATCCAGTCCGTTTGAGTTACAACGGTTGCGTCCACAATTGGCTACCAACAGTATTTAGCGATATTTTCCCGATTATTACTAGGTTGCATTGCTTTTAACAGTGAAACGATTGTACGTGGGACCTAATTAACTGATTTTGGACTTTGACCTTATAAATGTGGTAAATGAGACCGAATTGGACTCCAAGAATACATTCTTGTTACCTTTGGCATGATTGCCGGAACTCAGTATTACAATGCGCCGCTGTTTAGCTCTTCTTAATTTACAAATTTGATCAATGAGTCATTTTTTACTCTGGACTAAGCGAGCCAATTAGCGTGCGCTGAAGAATCAGAGCACAGTATCAAAAAACTACATTTCATTGACTTTCTAACGGTATCATCCGTTTTTGAGTTAGCAACAGGTTGCCGTAACAATCGGTACAAGAACATGTATTAGCGATATTTTTCCGATATTACTAAGGTTGCATTGCTTTAACAGTGAAAGGATTGACCGTGGGACCTAAATTGAACTGATTTTTAGACTTTGACCTTATAAATGTGGTAAAATGAGACAATTGGGACTCCAAGAATTAACATTCTTTCTTACTTTGGCGTGAATGTCTGGAAACTCCACAGTTACACTGGACGCTGTGTTTAGCTCTTTATTTACAAATTTAGATTCAATGAGTCATTCTTACGTCGGGACTAATCCTAGCCCGTTAGCGCGCGCTGAAGAAATAGAGGACAGTTTCAAAAACTACATTTCATTGACTTCTAACGGATCAGTCCGTTTGAGTTACAACGGTTGCGTCACATATTCGTACCAACATGTATTTAGCGATATCTTTCCGATATTACTAGGTTGCATTGCTTTTAAACAGTTGAAACGATTGACCGTGGGACCTAATTGAACTTGATTTTAGACTTTGACCTTATAAATGTGGTAAATGAGACAATTGGACTCCAAGAATTAACATTCTTTCTACTTTTGGCGTGAATGTCGGAACTCCACAGTTACAACTGGACGCTGTGTTAGCTCTTTATTTACAAATTTAGATCAATGAGTCATTCTTACTGTGGGACTAATCCTAGCCGTTAGCGCGCGCTGAAGAAATAGAGACAGTTTCAAAAACTACATTTCATTGACTTTCTAACGGTATCAGTCCGTTTGAGTTACAACGGTTGCGTCACATATTCGTACCAACATGTATTTAGCGATATCTTTCCGATATTACTAGGTTGCATCGCTTTTAACAGTGAAACGATTGACCGTGGGACCTAATTGAACTGATTTTAGACTTTGACCTTATAAATGTGGTAAATGAGACAATTGGACTCCAAGAATTAACATTCTTCTTACTTTGGCATGAATGCTGAAACTCCGCAGTTACACTGGACGCTGTGTTAGCTCTTTATTTACAAATTTAGATCAATGAGTCATTTTTTACTCTGGGACTAATCCTAGCCGTTAGCGCGCGCTGAAGAAATAGAGACAGTTTCAAAAACTACATTTCATTGACTTTCTAACGGTATCAGTCCGTTTGAGTTACAACGGTTGCGTCACATATTCGTACCAACATGTATTTAGCGATATTTTTCCGATATTACTAGGTTGGCATTCGCTTTAACAGTGAAACGATTGACCGTGGGACCTAATTGAACTGATTTTGGACTTTGACCTTATAAATGTGGTAAATGAGACAATTGGACTCCAAGAATAACATTCTTTTACTTTGGCATGAATTGCCGGAACTCCGCAGTTACACTGGGCGCTGTGTTAGCTCTTTATTTACAAATTTAGATCAATGAGTCATTTTTACTCTGGGACTAATCCTAGCCGTTAGCGCGCGCTGAAGAAATAGAGACAGTTTCAAAAACTACATTTCATTGACTTTCTAACGGTATCAGTCCGTTTGAGTTACAACGGTTGCGTCACATATTCGTACCAACATGTATTTAGCGATATTTTTCCGATATTACTAGGTTGCATTGCTTTTAACAGTGAAACGATTGACCGTGGGACCTAATTGAACTGATTTTGGACTTTTTGGACTTTATAAATGTGGTAAATGAGACAATTGGACTCCAAGAATTAACATTCTTCTTACTTTGGCGTGAATGCTGGAACTCCGCAGTTACAACTGGTCGCCGGTGTTAGCTCTTTAATTAACAAATTTAGAAGCAATGAGTCCATTCTTACTGTGGGACTAATCCATAGCCGTTAGCGCGGCTGAAGAATAGAGAATGTTTCAAAAAACTACATTTCATTGACTTTCTAAACGGTATCAGTCCGTTTGAGTTACAACGGTTGCGTCACATATTCGTAACCAACATGATTTAGCGATATTTTTCCCGATATTTTCAGGTTTGCATCGCTTTTAAGAAGTGAACGATTGGACCTGGGACCTAATTGAACTGATTTTGGACTTTGACCCTTATAAATTGGTAAATGGGACAATGGACTCCATAGAATTAACATTCTTCTTAACTTTGGCATGAAATGCAGGGAACTCCCAAAGTTACACTGGACGCTGCGTTAGCCTTTCTTTAATTATCACAATTATAAGATCAATGAGTCCATTTTTTACGTCCTGGAACTAATCCGCGAGCATTAAGCGCCGCGCTGAAGAATAAGACAGTTCTCCAAAAACTACATTCATTGACTTCTAACGGTATACCAGTCCGTTTAGAGTTAAAAACGTTTGCGTCCACCAATGTACCCAACAGATGTAATTAGCCGATATTTTCGATATCCTAGTTGCATTCGCTTTTAACAGTGAACGATTGACCGTCGGGACCATAATTTGAACTGATTTTGGACTTTGACTCTTATAAATGTGGTAAATGAGACAATTGACTCAACAGAATATTAACATATTTCTTGTTATTTGACATGCATTGCCGGAACTCAGTAGTTACATGCTGCGCGCTGTGTTAGCCTACCTTTTATTTACCAAAATTTAATCAATAAGGTCATTTACTCGGGACTGAATCCCTAGGCCGTTAGCGCGCAGCTGAAAAAAATACGAAGTTTCAAAAATACATTTCATTGACGTTCTAAACGGTATAGTCCGTTTGAGTTATCAACGGGTTGCGACCAAGAGTATTGTACCAACATGTATTAGCGATATTTTTCTCGATATACCTAGGTACATGTTTCCTGGATACCAATGCTTTTAACAGGATGAAAATCGTTGAGACCGTGGGACCTAATTGAACTGATTTTTGGCTTTGAACTATAATGTGGTATGAGAACAATTGGGACTCCAAGAAATTAGACATTCAATTAGGTCCCACGGTCAATCGTTTCATTGTTAAAAAGCGATGCGAACCTAGTAATATCGGAAAAATATCGCTAATACATGTTGGTACGAATATGACGCAACCGTTGTAACTCAAACGGACTGATACCGTTAGAAAGTCAATGAAATGTATTTTTGAACTGTCTTATTTCTTCAGCGCGCGCTAATCGGCTAGGATTAGTCCCAGTAAAAATGACTCATTGATCTAAATTTGTAAATAAAGAGCTAACACAGCGCGCAGTGTAACTACTGAGTTCGGCAATCATGCCAAAGTAACAAGAATGTTAATTCTTGGAGTCCAATTGTCTCATTTACCACATTTATAAGGTCAAAGTCCAAAATCAGTTCAATTAGGTCCCACGGTCAATCGTTTCACTGTTAAAAGCAATGCAACCTAGTAATATCGGAAAAATATCGCTAATACATGTTGGTACGAATATGTGACGCAACCGTTGTAACTCAAACGGACTGATACCGTTAGAAAGTCAATGAAATGTAGTTTTTGAAACTGTCTCTATTTCTTCAGCGCGCGCTAACGGCTAGGATTAGTCCCAGAGTAAAAATGACTCATTGATCTAAATTTGTAAATAAAGAGCTAACACAGCGCGCAGTGTAACTACTGAGTTCCGGCAATCATGCCAAAGTAACAAGAATGTTAATTCTTGGAGTCCAATTGTCTCATTTACCACATTTATAAGGTCAAAGTCCAAAATCAGTTCAATTAGGTCCCACGGTCAATCGTTTCACTGTTAAAAGCAATGCAACCTAGTAATATCGGAAAAATATCGCTAAATACATGTTGGTACCAATTGTGACGCAACCGTTGTAACTCAAACGGACTGATACCGTTAGAAAGTCAATGAAATGTAGTTTTTGAAACTGTCTCTATTTCTTCAGCGCGCGCTAACGGCTAGGATTAGTCCCAGAGTAAAAATGACTCATTGATCTAAATTTGTAAATAAAGAGCTAACACAGCGCGCAGTGTAACTACTGAGTTCCGGCAATCATGCCAAAGTAACAAGAATGTTAATTCTTGGAGTCCAATTGTCTCATTTACCACATTTATAAGGTCAAAGTCCAAAATCAGTTCAATTAGGTCCCACGGTCAATCGTTTCACTGTTAAAAGCAATGCAACCTAGTAATATCGGAAAAATATCGCTAAATACATGTTGGTACCAATTGGTGACGCAACCGTTGTAACTCAAACGGACTGATACCGTTAGAAAGTCAATGAAATGTAGTTTTTGAAACTGTCTCTATTTCTTCAGCGCGCGCTAACGGCTAGGATTAGTCCCAGAGTAAAAATGACTCATTGATCTAAATTTGTAAATAAAGAGCTAACACAGCGCGCAGTGTAACTACTGAGTTCCGGCAATCATGCCAAAGTAACAAGAATGTTAATTCTTGGAGTCCAATTGTCTCATTTACCACATTTATAAGGTCAAAGTCCAAAATCAGTTCAATTAGGTCCCACGGTCAATCGTTTCATTGTTAAAAGCAATGCAACCTAGTAATATCGGAAAAATATCGCTAAATACATGTTGGTACCAATTGGTGACGCAACCGTTGTAACTCAAACGGACTGATACCGTTAGAAAGTCAATGAAATGTAGTTTTTGAAACTGTCTCTATTTCTTCAGCGCGCGCTAACGGCTAGGATTAGTCCCAGAGTAAAAATGACTCATTGATCTAAATTTGTAAATAAAGAGCTAACACAGCGCGCAGTGTAACTACTGAGTTCCGGCAATCATGCCAAAGTAACAAGAATGTTAATTCTTGGAGTCCAATTGTCTCATTTACCACATTTATAAGGTCAAAGTCCAAAATCAGTTCAATTAGGTCCCACGGTCAATCGTTTCACTGTTAAAAGCAATGCAACCTAGTAATATCGGAAAAATATCGCTAAGTACATGTTGGTACGAATATGTGACGCAACCGTTGTAACTCAAACGGACTGATACCGTTAGAAAGTCAATGAAATGTAGTTTTTGAAACTGTCTCTATTTCTTCAGCGCGCGCTATCGGCTAGGATTAGTCCCAGAGTAAAAATGACTCATTGATCTAAATTTGTAAATAAAGAGCTAACACAGCGCGCAGTGTAACTACTGAGTTCCGGCAATCATGCCAAAGTAACAAGAATGTTAATTCTTGGAGTCCAATTGTCTCATTTACCACATTTATAAGGTCAAAGTCCAAAATCAGTTCAATTAGGTCCCACGGTCAATCGTTTCACTGTTAAAAGCAATGCAACCTAGTAATATCGGAAAAATATCGCTAAATACATGTTGGTACCAATTGGTGACGCAACCGTTGTAACTCAAACGGACTGATACCGTTAGAAAGTCAATGAAATGTAGTTTTTGAAACTGTCTCTATTTCTTCAGCGCGCGCTAACGGCTAGGATTAGTCCCAGAGTAAAAATGACTCATTGATCTAAATTTGTAAATAAAGAGCTAACACAGCGCGCAGTGTAACTACTGAGTTCCGGCAATCATGCCAAAGTAACAAGAATGTTAATTCTTGGAGTCCAATTGTCTCATTTACCACATTTATAAGGTCAAAGTCCAAAATCAGTTCAATTAGGTCCCACGGTCAATCGTTTCACTGTTAAAAGCAATGCAACCTAGTAATATCGGAAAAATATCGCTAAATACATGTTGGTACGAATTGTGACGCAACCGTTGTAACTCAAACGGACTGATACCGTTAGAAAGTCAATGAAATGTAGTTTTTGAAACTGTCTCTATTTCTTCAGCGCGCGCTAACGGCTAGGATTAGTCCCAGAGTAAAAATGACTCATTGATCTAAATTTGTAAATAAAGAGCTAACACAGCGCGCAGTGTAACTACTGAGTTCCGGCAATCATGCCAAAGTAACAAGAATGTTAATTCTTGGAGTCCAATTGTCTCATTTACCACATTTATAAGGTCAAAGTCCAAAATCAGTTCAATTAGGTCCCACGGTCAATCGTTTCACTGTTAAAAGCAATGCAACCTAGTAATATCGGAAAAATATCGCTAAATACATGTTGGTACCAATTGGTGACGCAACCGTTGTAACTCAAACGGACTGATACCGTTAGAAAGTCAATGAAATGTAGTTTTTGAAACTGTCTCTATTTCTTCAGCGCGCGCTAACGGCTAGGATTAGTCCCAGAGTAAAAATGACTCATTGATCTAAATTTGTAAATAAAGAGCTAACACAGCGCGCAGTGTAACTACTGAGTTCCGGCAATCATGCCAAAGTAACAAGAATGTTAATTCTTGGAGTCCAATTGTCTCATTTACCACATTTATAAGGTCAAAGTCCAAAATCAGTTCAATTAGGTCCCACGGTCAATCGTTTCACTGTTAAAAGCAATGCAACCTAGTAATATCGGAAAAATATCGCTAAATACATGTTGGTACGAATATGTGACGCAACCGTTGTAACTCAAACGGACTGATACCGTTAGAAAGTCAATGAAATGTAGTTTTTGAAACTGTCTCTATTTCTTCAGCGCGCGCTAACGGCTAGGATTAGTCCCAGAGTAAAAATGACTCATTGATCTAAATTTGTAAATAAAGAGCTAACACAGCGCGCAGTGTAACTACTGAGTTCCGGCAATCATGCCAAAGTAACAAGAATGTTAATTCTTGGAGTCCAATTGTCTCATTTACCACATTTATAAGGTCAAAGTCCAAAATCAGTTCAATTAGGTCCCACGGTCAATCGTTTCACTGTTAAAAGCAATGCAACCTAGTAATATCGGAAAAATATCGCTAAATACATGTTGGTACCAATTGGTGACGCAACCGTTGTAACTCAAACGGACTGATACCGTTAGAAAGTCAATGAAATGTAGTTTTTGAAACTGTCTCTATTTCTTCAGCGCGCGCTAACGGCTAGGATTAGTCCCAGAGTAAAAATGACTCATTGATCTAAATTTGTAAATAAAGAGCTAACACAGCGCGCAGTGTAACTACTGAGTTCCGGCAATCATGCCAAAGTAACAAGAATGTTAATTCTTGGAGTCCAATTGTCTCATTTACCACATTTATAAGGTCAAAGTCCAAAATCAGTTCAATTAGGTCCCACGGTCAATCGTTTCACTGTTAAAAGCAATGCAACCTAGTAATATCGGAAAAATATCGCTAAATACATGTTGGTACCAATTGGTGACGCAACCGTTGTAACTCAAACGGACTGATACCGTTAGAAAGTCAATGAAATGTAGTTTTTGAAACTGTCTCTATTTCTTCAGCGCGCGCTAACGGCTAGGATTAGTCCCAGAGTAAAAATGACTCATTGATCTAAATTTGTAAATAAAGAGCTAACACAGCGCGCAGTGTAACTACTGAGTTCCGGCAATCATGCCAAAGTAACAAGAATGTTAATTCTTGGAGTCCAATTGTCTCATTTACCACATTTATAAGGTCAAAGTCCAAAATCAGTTCAATTAGGTCCCACGGTCAATCGTTTCACTGTTAAAAGCAATGCAACCTAGTAATATCGGAAAAATATCGCTAAATACATGTTGGTACCAATTGGTGACGCAACCGTTTTAACTCCAACGGACTGATACCGATAGAAAGTCAATGAAATGTAGTTTTTGAAACTGTCTCTATTTCTTCATCGCGCGCTATCGGCTAGGATTAGTCCCAGAGTAAAAATGACTCATTGATCTAAATGTGTAAATAAAGAGCTAACACAGCGCGCAGTATAACTACTGAGTTCCGGCAATCATGCCAAAGTAACAAGAATGTTAATTCTTGGAGTCCAATTGTCTCATTTACCACATTTATAAGGTCAAAGTCCAAAATCAGTTCAATTAGGTCCCACGGTCAATCGTTTCACTGTTAAAAGCAATGCAACCTAGTAATATCGGAAAAATATCGCTAAATACATGTTGGTACCAATTGGTGACGCAACCGTTGTAACTCAAACGGACTGATACCGTTAGAAAGTCAATGAAATGTAGTTTTTGAAACTGTCTCTATTTCTTCAGCGCGCGCTAACGGCTAGGATTAGTCCCAGAGTAAAAATGACTCATTGATCTAAATTTGTAAATAAAGAGCTAACACAGCGCGCAGTGTAACTACTGAGTTCCGGCAATCATGCCAAAGTAACAAGAATGTTAATTCTTGGAGTCCAATTGTCTCATTTACCACATTTATAAGGTCAAAGTCCAAAATCAGTTCAATTAGGTCCCACGGTCAATCGTTTCACTGTTAAAAGCAATGCAACCTAGTAATATCGGAAAAATATCGCTAAATACATGTTGGTACCAATTGGTGACGCAACCGTTGTAACTCAAACGGACTGATACCGTTAGAAAGTCAATGAAATGTAGTTTTTGAAACTGTCTCTATTTCTTCAGCGCGCGCTAACGGCTAGGATTAGTCCCAGAGTAAAAATGACTCATTGATCTAAATTTGTAAATAAAGAGCTAACACAGCGCGCAGTGTAACTACTGAGTTCCGGCAATCATGCCAAAGTAACAAGAATGTTAATTCTTGGAGTCCAATTGTCTCATTTACCACATTTATAAGGTCAAAGTCCAAAATCAGTTCAATTAGGTCCCACGGTCAATCGTTTCACTGTTAAAAGCAATGCAACCTAGTAATATCGGAAAAATATCGCTAAATACATGTTGGTACCAATTGGTGACGCAACCGTTGTAACTCAAACGGACTGATACCGTTAGAAAGTCAATGAAATGTAGTTTTTGAAACTGTCTCTATTTCTTCAGCGCGCGCTAACGGCTAGGATTAGTCCCAGAGTAAAAATGACTCATTGATCTAAATTTGTAAATAAAGAGCTAACACAGCGCGCAGTGTAACTACTGAGTTCCGGCAATCATGCCAAAGTAACAAGAATGTTAATTCTTGGAGTCCAATTGTCTCATTTACCACATTTATAAGGTCAAAGTCCAAAATCAGTTCAATTAGGTCCCACGGTCAATCGTTTCACTGTTAAAAGCAATGCAACCTAGTAATATCGGAAAAATATCGCTAAATACATGTTGGTACCAATTGGTGACGCAACCGTTGTAACTCAAACGGACTGATACCGTTAGAAAGTCAATGAAATGTAGTTTTTGAAACTGTCTCTATTTCTTCAGCGCGCGCTAACGGCTAGGATTAGTCCCAGAGTAAAAATGACTCATTGATCTAAATTTGTAAATAAAGAGCTAACACAGCGCGCAGTGTAACTACTGAGTTCCGGCAATCATGCCAAAGTAACAAGAATGTTAATTCTTGGAGTCCAATTGTCTCATTTACCACATTTATAAGGTCAAAGTCCAAAATCAGTTCAATTAGGTCCCACGGTCAATCGTTTCACTGTTAAAAGCAATGCAACCTAGTAATATCGGAAAAATATCGCTAAATACATGTTGGTACCAATTGGTGACGCAACCGTTGTAACTCAAACGGACTGATACCGTTAGAAAGTCAATGAAATGTAGTTTTTGAAACTGTCTCTATTTCTTCAGCGCGCGCTAACGGCTAGGATTAGTCCCAGAGTAAAAATGACTCATTGATCTAAATTTGTAAATAAAGAGCTAACACAGCGCGCAGTGTAACTACTGAGTTCCGGCAATCATGCCAAAGTAACAAGAATGTTAATTCTTGGAGTCCAATTGTCTCATTTACCACATTTATAAGGTCAAAGTCCAAAATCAGTTCAATTAGGTCCCACGGTCAATCGTTTCACTGTTAAAAGCAATGCAACCTAGTAATATCGGAAAAATATCGCTAAATACATGTTGGTACCAATTGGTGACGCAACCGTTGTAACTCAAACGGACTGATACCGTTAGAAAGTCAATGAAATGTAGTTTTTGAAACTGTCTCTATTTCTTCAGCGCGCGCTAACGGCTAGGATTAGTCCCAGAGTAAAAATGACTCATTGATCTAAATTTGTAAATAAAGAGCTAACACAGCGCGCAGTGTAACTACTGAGTTCCGGCAATCATGCCAAAGTAACAAGAATGTTAATTCTTGGAGTCCAATTGTCTCATTTACCACATTTATAAGGTCAAAGTCCAAAATCAGTTCAATTAGGTCCCACGGTCAATCGTTTCACTGTTAAAAGCAATGCAACCTAGTAATATCGGAAAAATATCGCTAAATACATGTTGGTACCAATTGGTGACGCAACCGTTGTAACTCAAACGGACTGATACCGTTAGAAAGTCAATGAAATGTAGTTTTTGAAACTGTCTCTATTTCTTCAGCGCGCGCTAACGGCTAGGATTAGTCCCAGAGTAAAAATGACTCATTGATCTAAATTTGTAAATAAAGAGCTAACACAGCGCGCAGTGTAACTACTGAGTTCCGGCAATCATGCCAAAGTAACAAGAATGTTAATTCTTGGAGTCCAATTGTCTCATTTACCACATTTATAAGGTCAAAGTCCAAAATCAGTTCAATTAGGTCCCACGGTCAATCGTTTCACTGTTAAAAGCAATGCAACCTAGTAATATCGGAAAAATATCGCTAAATACATGTTGGTACCAATTGGTGACGCAACCGTTGTAACTCAAACGGACTGATACCGTTAGAAAGTCAATGAAATGTAGTTTTTGAAACTGTCTCTATTTCTTCAGCGCGCGCTAACGGCTAGGATTAGTCCCAGAGTAAAAATGACTCATTGATCTAAATTTGTAAATAAAGAGCTAACACAGCGCGCAGTGTAACTACTGAGTTCCGGCAATCATGCCAAAGTAACAAGAATGTTAATTCTTGGAGTCCAATTGTCTCATTTACCACATTTATAAGGTCAAAGTCCAAAATCAGTTCAATTAGGTCCCACGGTCAATCGTTTCACTGTTAAAAGCAATGCAACCTAGTAATATCGGAAAAATATCGCTAAATACATGTTGGTACCAATTGGTGACGCAACCGTTGTAACTCAAACGGACTGATACCGTTAGAAAGTCAATGAAATGTAGTTTTTGAAACTGTCTCTATTTCTTCAGCGCGCGCTAACGGCTAGGATTAGTCCCAGAGTAAAAATGACTCATTGATCTAAATTTGTAAATAAAGAGCTAACACAGCGCGCAGTGTAACTACTGAGTTCCGGCAATCATGCCAAAGTAACAAGAATGTTAATTCTTGGAGTCCAATTGTCTCATTTACCACATTTATAAGGTCAAAGTCCAAAATCAGTTCAATTAGGTCCCACGGTCAATCGTTTCACTGTTAAAAGCAATGCAACCTAGTAATATCGGAAAAATATCGCTAAATACATGTTGGTACCAATTGGTGACGCAACCGTTGTAACTCAAACGGACTGATACCGTTAGAAAGTCAATGAAATGTAGTTTTTGAAACTGTCTCTATTTCTTCAGCGCGCGCTAACGGCTAGGATTAGTCCCAGAGTAAAAATGACTCATTGATCTAAATTTGTAAATAAAGAGCTAACACAGCGCGCAGTGTAACTACTGAGTTCCGGCAATCATGCCAAAGTAACAAGAATGTTAATTCTTGGAGTCCAATTGTCTCATTTACCACATTTATAAGGTCAAAGTCCAAAATCAGTTCAATTAGGTCCCACGGTCAATCGTTTCACTGTTAAAAGCAATGCAACCTAGTAATATCGGAAAAATATCGCTAAATACATGTTGGTACCAATTGGTGACGCAACCGTTGTAACTCAAACGGACTGATACCGTTAGAAAGTCAATGAAATGTAGTTTTTGAAACTGTCTCTATTTCTTCAGCGCGCGCTAACGGCTAGGATTAGTCCCAGAGTAAAAATGACTCATTGATCTAAATTTGTAAATAAAGAGCTAACACAGCGCGCAGTGTAACTACTGAGTTCCGGCAATCATGCCAAAGTAACAAGAATGTTAATTCTTGGAGTCCAATTGTCTCATTTACCACATTTATAAGGTCAAAGTCCAAAATCAGTTCAATTAGGTCCCACGGTCAATCGTTTCACTGTTAAAAGCAATGCAACCTAGTAATATCGGAAAAATATCGCTAAATACATGTTGGTACCAATTGGTGACGCAACCGTTGTAACTCAAACGGACTGATACCGTTAGAAAGTCAATGAAATGTAGTTTTTGAAACTGTCTCTATTTCTTCAGCGCGCGCTAACGGCTAGGATTAGTCCCAGAGTAAAAATGACTCATTGATCTAAATTTGTAAATAAAGAGCTAACACAGCGCGCAGTGTAACTACTGAGTTCCGGCAATCATGCCAAAGTAACAAGAATGTTAATTCTTGGAGTCCAATTGTCTCATTTACCACATTTATAAGGTCAAAGTCCAAAATCAGTTCAATTAGGTCCCACGGTCAATCGTTTCACTGTTAAAAGCAATGCAACCTAGTAATATCGGAAAAATATCGCTAAATACATGTTGGTACCAATTGGTGACGCAACCGTTGTAACTCAAACGGACTGATACCGTTAGAAAGTCAATGAAATGTAGTTTTTGAAACTGTCTCTATTTCTTCAGCGCGCGCTAACGGCTAGGATTAGTCCCAGAGTAAAAATGACTCATTGATCTAAATTTGTAAATAAAGAGCTAACACAGCGCGCAGTGTAACTACTGAGTTCCGGCAATCATGCCAAAGTAACAAGAATGTTAATTCTTGGAGTCCAATTGTCTCATTTACCACATTTATAAGGTCAAAGTCCAAAATCAGTTCAATTAGGTCCCACGGTCAATCGTTTCACTGTTAAAAGCAATGCAACCTAGTAATATCGGAAAAATATCGCTAAATACATGTTGGTACCAATTGGTGACGCAACCGTTGTAACTCAAACGGACTGATACCGTTAGAAAGTCAATGAAATGTAGTTTTTGAAACTGTCTCTATTTCTTCAGCGCGCGCTAACGGCTAGGATTAGTCCCAGAGTAAAAATGACTCATTGATCTAAATTTGTAAATAAAGAGCTAACACAGCGCGCAGTGTAACTACTGAGTTCCGGCAATCATGCCAAAGTAACAAGAATGTTAATTCTTGGAGTCCAATTGTCTCATTTACCACATTTATAAGGTCAAAGTCCAAAATCAGTTCAATTAGGTCCCACGGTCAATCGTTTCACTGTTAAAAGCAATGCAACCTAGTAATATCGGAAAAATATCGCTAAATACATGTTGGTACCAATTGGTGACGCAACCGTTGTAACTCAAACGGACTGATACCGTTAGAAAGTCAATGAAATGTAGTTTTTGAAACTGTCTCTATTTCTTCAGCGCGCGCTAACGGCTAGGATTAGTCCCAGAGTAAAAATGACTCATTGATCTAAATTTGTAAATAAAGAGCTAACACAGCGCGCAGTGTAACTACTGAGTTCCGGCAATCATGCCAAAGTAACAAGAATGTTAATTCTTGGAGTCCAATTGTCTCATTTACCACATTTATAAGGTCAAAGTCCAAAATCAGTTCAATTAGGTCCCACGGTCAATCGTTTCACTGTTAAAAGCAATGCAACCTAGTAATATCGGAAAAATATCGCTAAATACATGTTGGTACCAATTGGTGACGCAACCGTTGTAACTCAAACGGACTGATACCGTTAGAAAGTCAATGAAATGTAGTTTTTGAAACTGTCTCTATTTCTTCAGCGCGCGCTAACGGCTAGGATTAGTCCCAGAGTAAAAATGACTCATTGATCTAAATTTGTAAATAAAGAGCTAACACAGCGCGCAGTGTAACTACTGAGTTCCGGCAATCATGCCAAAGTAACAAGAATGTTAATTCTTGGAGTCCAATTGTCTCATTTACCACATTTATAAGGTCAAAGTCCAAAATCAGTTCAATTAGGTCCCACGGTCAATCGTTTCACTGTTAAAAGCAATGCAACCTAGTAATATCGGAAAAATATCGCTAAATACATGTTGGTACCAATTGGTGACGCAACCGTTGTAACTCAAACGGACTGATACCGTTAGAAAGTCAATGAAATGTAGTTTTTGAAACTGTCTCTATTTCTTCAGCGCGCGCTAACGGCTAGGATTAGTCCCAGAGTAAAAATGACTCATTGATCTAAATTTGTAAATAAAGAGCTAACACAGCGCGCAGTGTAACTACTGAGTTCCGGCAATCATGCCAAAGTAACAAGAATGTTAATTCTTGGAGTCCAATTGTCTCATTTACCACATTTATAAGGTCAAAGTCCAAAATCAGTTCAATTAGGTCCCACGGTCAATCGTTTCACTGTTAAAAGCAATGCAACCTAGTAATATCGGAAAAATATCGCTAAATACATGTTGGTACCAATTGGTGACGCAACCGTTGTAACTCAAACGGACTGATACCGTTAGAAAGTCAATGAAATGTAGTTTTTGAAACTGTCTCTATTTCTTCAGCGCGCGCTAACGGCTAGGATTAGTCCCAGAGTAAAAATGACTCATTGATCTAAATTTGTAAATAAAGAGCTAACACAGCGCGCAGTGTAACTACTGAGTTCCGGCAATCATGCCAAAGTAACAAGAATGTTAATTCTTGGAGTCCAATTGTCTCATTTACCACATTTATAAGGTCAAAGTCCAAAATCAGTTCAATTAGGTCCCACGGTCAATCGTTTCACTGTTAAAAGCAATGCAACCTAGTAATATCGGAAAAATATCGCTAAATACATGTTGGTACCAATTGGTGACGCAACCGTTGTAACTCAAACGGACTGATACCGTTAGAAAGTCAATGAAATGTAGTTTTTGAAACTGTCTCTATTTCTTCAGCGCGCGCTAACGGCTAGGATTAGTCCCAGAGTAAAAATGACTCATTGATCTAAATTTGTAAATAAAGAGCTAACACAGCGCGCAGTGTAACTACTGAGTTCCGGCAATCATGCCAAAGTAACAAGAATGTTAATTCTTGGAGTCCAATTGTCTCATTTACCACATTTATAAGGTCAAAGTCCAAAATCAGTTCAATTAGGTCCCACGGTCAATCGTTTCACTGTTAAAAGCAATGCAACCTAGTAATATCGGAAAAATATCGCTAAATACATGTTGGTACCAATTGGTGACGCAACCGTTGTAACTCAAACGGACTGATACCGTTAGAAAGTCAATGAAATGTAGTTTTTGAAACTGTCTCTATTTCTTCAGCGCGCGCTAACGGCTAGGATTAGTCCCAGAGTAAAAATGACTCATTGATCTAAATTTGTAAATAAAGAGCTAACACAGCGCGCAGTGTAACTACTGAGTTCCGGCAATCATGCCAAAGTAACAAGAATGTTAATTCTTGGAGTCCAATTGTCTCATTTACCACATTTATAAGGTCAAAGTCCAAAATCAGTTCAATTAGGTCCCACGGTCAATCGTTTCACTGTTAAAAGCAATGCAACCTAGTAATATCGGAAAAATATCGCTAAATACATGTTGGTACCAATTGGTGACGCAACCGTTGTAACTCAAACGGACTGATACCGTTAGAAAGTCAATGAAATGTAGTTTTTGAAACTGTCTCTATTTCTTCAGCGCGCGCTAACGGCTAGGATTAGTCCCAGAGTAAAAATGACTCATTGATCTAAATTTGTAAATAAAGAGCTAACACAGCGCGCAGTGTAACTACTGAGTTCCGGCAATCATGCCAAAGTAACAAGAATGTTAATTCTTGGAGTCCAATTGTCTCATTTACCACATTTATAAGGTCAAAGTCCAAAATCAGTTCAATTAGGTCCCACGGTCAATCGTTTCACTGTTAAAAGCAATGCAACCTAGTAATATCGGAAAAATATCGCTAAATACATGTTGGTACCAATTGGTGACGCAACCGTTGTAACTCAAACGGACTGATACCGTTAGAAAGTCAATGAAATGTAGTTTTTGAAACTGTCTCTATTTCTTCAGCGCGCGCTAACGGCTAGGATTAGTCCCAGAGTAAAAATGACTCATTGATCTAAATTTGTAAATAAAGAGCTAACACAGCGCGCAGTGTAACTACTGAGTTCCGGCAATCATGCCAAAGTAACAAGAATGTTAATTCTTGGAGTCCAATTGTCTCATTTACCACATTTATAAGGTCAAAGTCCAAAATCAGTTCAATTAGGTCCCACGGTCAATCGTTTCACTGTTAAAAGCAATGCAACCTAGTAATATCGGAAAAATATCGCTAAATACATGTTGGTACCAATTGGTGACGCAACCGTTGTAACTCAAACGGACTGATACCGTTAGAAAGTCAATGAAATGTAGTTTTTGAAACTGTCTCTATTTCTTCAGCGCGCGCTAACGGCTAGGATTAGTCCCAGCAGTAAAAATGACTCATTGATCTAAATTTGTAAATAAAGAGCTAACACAGCGCGCAGTGTAACTACTGAGTTCCGGCAATCATGCCAAAGTAACAAGAATGTTAATTCTTGGAGTCCAATTGTCTCATTTACCACATTTATAAGGTCAAAGTCCAAAATCAGTTCAATTAGGTCCCACGGTCAATCGTTTCACTGTTAAAAGCAATGCAACCTAGTAATATCGGAAAAATATCGCTAAATACATGTTGGTACCAATTGGTGACGCAACCGTTGTAACTCAAACGGACTGATACCGTTAGAAAGTCAATGAAATGTAGTTTTTGAAACTGTCTCTATTTCTTCAGCGCGCGCTAACGGCTAGGATTAGTCCCAGCAGTAAAAATGACTCATTGATCTAAATTTGTAAATAAAGAGCTAACACAGCGCGCAGTGTAACTACTGAGTTCCGGCAATCATGCCAAAGTAACAAGAATGTTAATTCTTGGAGTCCAATTGTCTCATTTACCACATTTATAAGGTCAAAGTCCAAAATCAGTTCAATTAGGTCCCACGGTCAATCGTTTCACTGTTAAAAGCAATGCAACCTAGTAATATCGGAAAAATATCGCTAAATACATGTTGGTACCAATTGGTGACGCAACCGTTGTAACTCAAACGGACTGATACCGTTAGAAAGTCAATGAAATGTAGTTTTTGAAACTGTCTCTATTTCTTCAGCGCGCGCTAACGGCTAGGATTAGTCCCAGAGTAAAAATGACTCATTGATCTAAATTTGTAAATAAAGAGCTAACACAGCGCGCAGTGTAACTACTGAGTTCCGGCAATCATGCCAAAGTAACAAGAATGTTAATTCTTGGAGTCCAATTGTCTCATTTACCACATTTATAAGGTCAAAGTCCAAAATCAGTTCAATTAGGTCCCACGGTCAATCGTTTCACTGTTAAAAGCAATGCAACCTAGTAATATCGGAAAAATATCGCTAAATACATGTTGGTACCAATTGGTGACGCAACCGTTGTAACTCAAACGGACTGATACCGTTAGAAAGTCAATGAAATGTAGTTTTTGAAACTGTCTCTATTTCTTCAGCGCGCGCTAACGGCTAGGATTAGTCCCAGAGTAAAAATGACTCATTGATCTAAATTTGTAAATAAAGAGCTAACACAGCGCGCAGTGTAACTACTGAGTTCCGGCAATCATGCCAAAGTAACAAGAATGTTAATTCTTGGAGTCCAATTGTCTCATTTACCACATTTATAAGGTCAAAGTCCAAAATCAGTTCAATTAGGTCCCACGGTCAATCGTTTCACTGTTAAAAGCAATGCAACCTAGTAATATCGGAAAAATATCGCTAAATACATGTTGGTACCAATTGGTGACGCAACCGTTGTAACTCAAACGGACTGATACCGTTAGAAAGTCAATGAAATGTAGTTTTTGAAACTGTCTCTATTTCTTCAGCGCGCGCTAACGGCTAGGATTAGTCCCAGAGTAAAAATGACTCATTGATCTAAATTTGTAAATAAAGAGCTAACACAGCGCGCAGTGTAACTACTGAGTTCCGGCAATCATGCCAAAGTAACAAGAATGTTAATTCTTGGAGTCCAATTGTCTCATTTACCACATTTATAAGGTCAAAGTCCAAAATCAGTTCAATTAGGTCCCACGGTCAATCGTTTCACTGTTAAAAGCAATGCAACCTAGTAATATCGGAAAAATATCGCTAAATACATGTTGGTACCAATTGGTGACGCAACCGTTGTAACTCAAACGGACTGATACCGTTAGAAAGTCAATGAAATGTAGTTTTTGAAACTGTCTCTATTTCTTCAGCGCGCGCTAACGGCTAGGATTAGTCCCAGAGTAAAAATGACTCATTGATCTAAATTTGTAAATAAAGAGCTAACACAGCGCGCAGTGTAACTACTGAGTTCCGGCAATCATGCCAAAGTAACAAGAATGTTAATTCTTGGAGTCCAATTGTCTCATTTACCACATTTATAAGGTCAAAGTCCAAAATCAGTTCAATTAGGTCCCACGGTCAATCGTTTCACTGTTAAAAGCAATGCAACCTAGTAATATCGGAAAAATATCGCTAAATACATGTTGGTACCAATTGGTGACGCAACCGTTGTAACTCAAACGGACTGATACCGTTAGAAAGTCAATGAAATGTAGTTTTTGAAACTGTCTCTATTTCTTCAGCGCGCGCTAACGGCTAGGATTAGTCCCAGAGTAAAAATGACTCATTGATCTAAATTTGTAAATAAAGAGCTAACACAGCGCGCAGTGTAACTACTGAGTTCCGGCAATCATGCCAAAGTAACAAGAATGTTAATTCTTGGAGTCCAATTGTCTCATTTACCACATTTATAAGGTCAAAGTCCAAAATCAGTTCAATTAGGTCCCACGGTCAATCGTTTCACTGTTAAAAGCAATGCAACCTAGTAATATCGGAAAAATATCGCTAAATACATGTTGGTACCAATTGGTGACGCAACCGTTGTAACTCAAACGGACTGATACCGTTAGAAAGTCAATGAAATGTAGTTTTTGAAACTGTCTCTATTTCTTCAGCGCGCGCTAACGGCTAGGATTAGTCCCAGAGTAAAAATGACTCATTGATCTAAATTTGTAAATAAAGAGCTAACACAGCGCGCAGTGTAACTACTGAGTTCCGGCAATCATGCCAAAGTAACAAGAATGTTAATTCTTGGAGTCCAATTGTCTCATTTACCACATTTATAAGGTCAAAGTCCAAAATCAGTTCAATTAGGTCCCACGGTCAATCGTTTCACTGTTAAAAGCAATGCAACCTAGTAATATCGGAAAAATATCGCTAAATACATGTTGGTACCAATTGGTGACGCAACCGTTGTAACTCAAACGGACTGATACCGTTAGAAAGTCAATGAAATGTAGTTTTTGAAACTGTCTCTATTTCTTCAGCGCGCGCTAATGGCTAGGATTAGTCCCAGAGTAAAAATGACTCATTGATCTAAATTTGTAAATAAAGAGCTAACACAGCGCGCAGTGTAACTACTGAGTTCCGGCAATCATGCCAAAGTAACAAGAATGTTAATTCTTGGAGTCCAATTGTCTCATTTACCACATTTATAAGGTCAAAGTCCAAAATCAGTTCAATTAGGTCCCACGGTCAATCGTTTCACTGTTAAAAGCAATGCAACCTAGTAATATCGGAAAAATATCGCTAAATACATGTTTGGTACCAATTGGTGACGCAACGTTGTAACTCAAACGGACTGATACCGTTAGAAAGTCAATGAAATGTAGTTTTTGAAACTGTCTCTATTTCTTCAGCGCGCGCTAATGGCTAGGATTAGTCCCAGCAGTAAAAATGACTCATTGATCTAAATTGTAAATAAAGAGCTAACACAGCGCGCAGTGTAACTACTGAGTTCCGGCAATCATGCCAAAGTAACAAGAATGTTAATTTTGGAGTCCAATTGTCTCATTACCCACATTTATAAGTCAAAGTCTAACAATCAGTTCAATAGGTCCCACGGTCACATCGTTTTCACTGTTTAAAGCAATGCAA
>JASGCC010003751.1:0-22645 GCA_030067915.1 Hydractinia echinata | reverse complement strand
AAAGTCCAAAATCAGTTCAATTAGGTCCCACGGTCAATCGTTTCACTTTTAAAAGCAATGCAACCTAGTAATATCGGAAAAAATATCGCTAATACACGTTGGTACGAATATGTGACGCAACCGTTGTAACGCAAACGGACTGATACCGTTAGAAAGTCAATGAAATGTAGTTTTTGAAACTGTCTCTATTTCTTCAGCGCGCGCTAACGGCTTGGATTGGTCCCACTGTAAAAAATGACTTATTGATCTAAATATTTAAATAAAATCTAACAGAGCGTCCAGTGTAACTGCGGAGTCCAGCATTCATGCTAAAGTAAGAAGAATGTTAATTCTTGGAGTCCAATTGTCTCATTTATTAAATTTGTAAGGTGAAAGTCCAAAATCAGTTCAATTAGGTCCCACGGTCAATCGTTTCACTGTTAAAAGCGATGCAACCTAGTAATATCGAAACGAATATCGCTAAATACAGTTGGTACGAATATGTGACGCAACGTTGTAACTCAAACGGACTGATACCGTTAGAAAGTCAATGAAATGTAGTTTTTTGAAACTGTCTCTATTTCTTCAACGCGCCGCTAACGGCTTGGATTGTCCCACTGTATAAAAATGACTTATTGATCTAAATATTTAAATAAAAGCTAAAAGAGCGTCCAGTGTAACTGCGGAGTTCCAGCATTCATGCCAAAGTAAAAAGAATGTTAATTCGTGGAGTCAAATTGTCTCATTTATCACATTTATCAGGTTAAAGTCCAAAATCAGTTCAATTAGTCCCACGGTTAATCGTTTCACATTTAAAAGCAATGCAACCTAGTAATATCGGAAAAATATCGCTAATACACGTTGGTACAAATATGTGACGCAACCTTTGTAACGCAAACGACTGTACCGTTAGAAAGTTAATGAAATTTGGTTTTAGAACTGTCTCTATTTCCTCAGCGCGCGATAACGGCTTGGATTGGTCCCACTGTAAAAAAACGACTTATTGATCTAAATATTTAAATAAAGAGCTAACAGAGCGTCCAGTGTAACTGCGGAGTTCCAGCATTCATGCCAAAGTAAGAAGAATTTAATTCGTGGAGTTCAATTGTCTCATTTATCACATTTATCAGGTCAAAGTCCAAAATCAGTTCAATTAGGTCCCACGGTCAATCGTTTCACTGTTTAAAAGCGATGGAACCTATAATTCGGAAAAATCTCTCTATACATGTTGGTACGAATATGTGACGCAACCGTAGTAACTCAAACGGACTGATACCGTTAGAAGTCAATGAAATGTAGTTTTTGAAACTGTCTCTATTTCCTCAGAGCGCGCTAACGGCTTGGATGGTCCTAGTGTAAAAAATGACTTATTGATCTAAATATTTAATAAAGATCTAAAGAGCGTCCAGTGTAACTGCGGAGTTCCAGCATTCATGCCAAAGTAAGAAGAATGTTAATTCGTGGAGTCCAATTGTTTCATTTATCACATTTATCAGGTTAAAGTCCAAAATCAGTTCAATTAGGTCCCACGGTCAATCGTTTAAGTTTTAAAAGCAATGCACCCTAGTAATATCGGAAAATATCGCTAAATACATGTTGGTACGAATATAGTGACGCAAACGTTGTAACTCAAACGGACTGATACCGTTAGAAAGTCAATGAAATGTAGTTTTGAAACTGTCTCTATTTCTTCAGCGCGCGCTAACGCTTGGATTGTTCCCACTGTAAAAAAAATGACTTATTGATCTAAATATTTAAATAAAAAGCAGAGAGCGTCCAGTGTAACTGCGGATTCCAGCATTCATGCCAAAGTAAAAAGAATGTTAATTCGTGGAGTCCAATTGTCTCATTATCACATTTATCAGGTTAAATTCCAAAATCAGTTCAATAGGTCCCCATGGTCAATCGTTTCACTGTTAAAAGCGATGGAACCTAGTAATTTCGAAAAATATCGCTATATACATGTTGGTACGAATATGTGACGCAACCGTAGTAACTCAAACGGACTGATACCGTTAGAAAGTCAATGAAATGTAGTTTTTGAAACTGTCTCTATTTCCTCAGGCGCGCTAACGGCTTGGATTGGTCCTACTGTAAAAAATGACTTATTGATTTAAATATTTAAATAAAGATCTAAAAGAGCGTCCAGTGTAACTGCGGAGTTCCAGCATTCATGCCAAAGTAAGAAGAATGTTAATTCGTGGAGTCCAATTGTCTCATTTATCACATATTATCAGGTTAAAGTCCAAAATCAGTTCAATTAGGTCCCACGGTCATCGTTTCAGTTTTAAAAGCATGCACCCTAGTATATCGGAAAATATCGCTAATACATGTTGGTACGAATATGTGACGCAAACGTTGTAACTCAAACGGACTGATACCGTTAGAAAGTCCATGAAATGTAGTTTTTGAAACTGTCTCTATTTCTTCAGCGCGCGCTAACGGCTTGGATTGTTCCCACTGTAAAAAAATGACTTATTGATCTAAATATTTAAATAAAAAGCTAACAGAGCGTCCAGTGTAACGCCGAGTTCCAGCATTCATGCTAAAGTAAAAAGAATGTTATTCGTGGAGTCAATTGTCTCATTTATCACATTTATCAGGTTAATTCCAAAATCAGTTCAATTAGGTCCCACGGTCAATCGTTTCACTTTTAAAAGCAATACAACCTAGTAATATCGGAAAATATCGCTAAATACATGTTGGTACGAGTTCAAGCAATCATGTCAAATTTAGAAAACTGTTATTCTTGGAGTCCAATTGTCACATTTATCAAATTTATAAGGTCAAAGTCCAAAATCAGTTCAATATCGAACCTAGTAATTCGGAAAAATATCTATATACATGTTGGTACGAATATGTGACGCAACCGTAGTAACTCAAACGGACTGATACCGTTAGAAAGTCAATGAAATGTAGTTTTTGAAACTGTCTCTATTTCCTCAGAGCGCGCTAACGGCTTGGATTGGTCCTACTGTAAAAAATGACTTATTGATCTAAATATTTAAATAAAGATCTAAAAGAGCGTCCAGTGTAACTGCGGAGTTCCAGCATTCATGCCAAAGTAAGAAGAATGTTATTTCGTGGAGTCCAATTGTCTCATTTATCACATTTATCAGGTTAAAGTCCAAAATCAGTTCAATTAGGTCCCACGGTCAATCGTTTCACTTTTAAAAGCAATGCAACCTAGTAATATCGGAAAATATAGCTAAGTACATGTTGGTACGAATATGTGACGCAAACGTTGTAACTCAAACGGACTGATACCGTTAGAAAGTCAATGAAATGTAGTTTTTGAAACTGTCTCTATTTCTTCAGCGCGCGCTAACGGCTTGGATTGGTCCCACTGTAAAAAATGAGTTATTGATTTAAATATTTAAATAAAGAGCTAACAGAGCGTCCAGGGTAACTGCGGAGTTCCAGCATTCATGCCAAAGTAAGAAGAATGTTAATTCTTGGAGTTCAATTGTTTCATTTATCACATTTATAAGGTTAAAGTCCAAAATCAGTTCAATTAGGTCCCACGGTCAATCGTTTCACTTTTAAAAGCAATACAACCTAGTAATATCGGAAAATATCGCTAAATACATGTTGGTACGAGTTCAAGCAATCATGTCAAATTTAGAAAACTGTTAATTCTTGGAGTCCAATTGTCACATTTATCAAATTTATAAGGTCAAAGTCCAAAATCAGTTCAATTAGGTCCCACGCTCAATCGTTTCACTGTTAAAAGCGATGCAACCTAGTAATATCGGAAAAATATCCCTAAATACATGTTGGTACGAATATATGACGCAACCGTTGTAACTCAAACGGACTGATACCGTTAGAAAGTCAATGAAATATAGTTTTAGAAACTGTCTCTATTTCCTCAGAGCGCGCTAACGGCTTGGATTGATCCCACTGTAAAAAATGATTTATTGATCTAAATATTTAAATAAAGAGCTAACAGAGCATCCAGTGTAACTGCGGAGTTAAAGCATTCATGCCAAAGTAAGAAGAATGTTAATTCTTAGAGTCTAATTGTCTCATTTAACACATTTGTAAGATCAAAGTCCAAAGTCAGTTCAATTAGGTCCCACGGTCAATCGTTTCACTGTTAAAAGCGATGCAACCTAGTAATATCGGAAAAATATCGCTAAATACATGTTGGTACGAGTTCAAGCAATCATGTCAAATTTAGAAAACTGGTAATTCTTGGAGTCCAATTGTCTCATTTATCAAATTTATAAGGTCAAGGTCCAAAATCAGTTCAATTAGGTCCCACGCTCAATCGTTTCACTGTTAAAAGCGATGCAACCTAGTAATATCGGAGAAATATCGCTAAATACACGTTGGTACGAATATGTGACGCAACCTTTGTAACTCAAATGGACTGATACCGTTAGAACGTCAATGAAATGTAGTTTTGGAAACTGTCTCTATTTCTTCAGCGCGCGCTAACGGCTTGGATTGGTCCCACTGTAAAAAAATGATTTATTGATGTAAATATTTAAATAAAAAGCTTACAGAGAGTCCAGTGTAACTGCGGAGTTCCAGCATTCATGCCAAAGTAAGAAGAATGTTAATTCGTGGAGTCCAATTGTCTCATTTATCACATTTATCAGGTTAAAGTCCAAAATCAGTTTAATTAGGTCCCACGGTCAATCGTTTCACTGTTAAAAGCGATGCAACCTAGTAATATCGAAAGAATATCGCTAAATACATGTTGGTACGAATATGTGACGCAAACGTTGTAACTCAAACGGACTGATTCCGTTAGAAAGTCAATGAAATGTAGTTTTAGAAACTGTCTCTATTTCTTCAGCGCGCGCTAACGGCTTGGATTGGTCCGACTGTAAAAAAAATGACTTATTGATCTAAATATTTAAATAAAAAGCTAACAGAGCGTCCAGTGTAACTGCGGAGTTCTAGCATTCATGCCAAAGTAAGAAGAATGTTAATTCGTGGAGTCCAATTGTCTCATTTATCACATTTATCAGGTTAAATTCAAAATCAGTTCAATTAGGTCCCACGGTCAATCGTTTCAGTTTTTAAAGCAATGCACCCTAGTAATATCGGAAAATATCGCTAAATACATGTTGGTACGAATATGTGACGCAAACGTTGTAACTCAAACGGACTGATACCGTTAGAAAGTCAATGAAATGTAGTTTTTGAAACTGTCTCTATTTCTTCAGCGCGCGCTAACGGCTTGGATTGTTCCCACTGTAAAAAAAATGACTTATTGATCTAAATATTTAAATAAAAAGCTAACAGAGCGTCCAGTGTAACTGCGGAGTTCCAGCATTCATGCCAAAGTAAAAAGAATGTTAATTCGTGGAGTCCAATTGTCTCATTTATCACATTTATCAGGTTAAATTCCAAAATCAGTTCAATTAGGTCCCACGGTTAATCGTTTCACATTTAAAAGCAATGCAACCTAGTAATATCGGAAAATTATCGCTAAATACACGTTGGTACAAATATGTGACGCAACCGTTGTAACGCAAACAGACTGATACCGTTAGAAAGTTAATGAAATTTGGTTTTAGAAACTGTCTCTATTTCCTCAGCGCGCGATAACGGCTTGGATTGGTCCCACTGTAAAAAAGGACTTATTGATCTAAATATTTAAATAAAGATCTAAAAGAGCGTCCAGTGTAACTGCGGAGTTCCAGCATTCATGCCAAAGTAAGAAGAATGTTAATTCGTGGAGTTCAATTGTCTCATTTATCACATTTATCAGGTTAAAGTCCAAAATCAGTTCAATTAGGTCCCACGGTCAATCGTTTCAGTTTTAAAAGCGATACAACCTAGTAATATCGGAAAATATCGCTAAATACATGTTGGTACGAGTTCAAGCAATCATGTCAAATTTAGAAAACTGTTAATTCTTGGAGTCCAATTGTCACATTTATCAAATTTATAAGGTCAAAGTCCAAAATCAGTTCAATTAGGTCCCACGCTCAATCGTTTCACTGATAAAAGCGATGCAACCTAGTAATATCGGAAAAATATCCCTAAATACATGTTGGTACGAATATATGACGCAACCGTTGTAACTCAAACGGCCTGATACCGTTAGAAGTTCAATGAACTGTAGTTTTATAAACTGTCTCTATTTCCTCAGAGCGTACTAACGGCTTGGATTGGTCCCACTGTAAAAAATGACTTATTGATCTAAATATTTAAATAAAAAGCTAACAGAGCATCCAGTGTAACTGCGGAGTTCCAGCATTCATGGCAAAGTAAGAAGAATGTTAATTCTTAGAGTCCAATTGTCTCATTTACCACATTTGTAAGGTCAAAGTCCAAAATCAGTTCAATTAGGTCCCACGGTCAATCGTTTCACTGTTAAAAGCGATGCAACCTAGTAATATCGGAAAAATATCGCTAAATACATGTTGGTACGAGTTCAAGCAATCATGTCAAATTTAGAAAACTGTTAATTCTTGGAGTCCAATTGTCTCATTTATCAAATTTATAAGGTCAAAGTCCAAAATCAGTTCAATTAGGTCCCACGGTCAATCGTTTCACTTTTAAAAGCAATGCAACCTAGTAATATCGGAAAAATATCGCTAAATACACGTTGGTACAAATATGTGATGCAACCGTTGTAACTCAAACGGACTGATACCGTTAGAACGTCAATGAAATGTAGTTTTTGAAACTGTCTCTATTTCTTCAGCGCGCGCTAACGGCTTGGATTGGTCCCACTGTAAAAAATGCCTTATCGAACTAAATATTTAAATAAAGAGCTAACAGAGCGTCCAGTGTAACTGCGGAGTTCCAGCAGTCGTACCAAAATATTCTTGGAGTCCATTTGTCTCATTTATCACATTTATAAGGTTAAAGTCCAAAATCAGTTCAATTAGGTCCCACGGTCAATCGTTTCACTTTTAAAAGCAATACAACCTAGTAATATCGGAAAATATCGCTAAATACATGTTGGTACGAGTTCAAGTAATCATGTCAAATTTAGAAAACTGTTAATTCTTGGAGTCCAATTGTCTCATTTATCAAATTTATAAGGTCAAAGTCCAAAATCAGTGCAATTAGGTCCCACGGTCAATCGTTTCACTTTTAAAAGCAATGCAACCTAGTAATATCGGAAAAATATCGCTAAATACACGTTGGTACAAATATGTGATGCAACCGTTGTAACTCAAACGGACTGATACCGTTAGAACGTCAATGAAATGTAGTTTTTTAAACTGTCTCTATTTCTTCAGCGCGCTAACGGCTTGGGTTGGTCCCACTGTAAAAAATGCCTTATCGAACTAAATATTTAAATAGAGAGCTAACAGAGCGTCCAGTGTAACTGCGGAGTTCCAGCAGTCGTACCAAAATGAGAAGAATGTTAATTCTTGGAGTCCATTTGTCTCATTTATCACATTTATAAGGTCAAAGTCCAAAATCAGTTCAATTAGACCCCACGGTCAATCGTTTCACTTTTAAATGCAATGCAACCTAGTAATATCGGCATAACATCGCTAAATACACGTTGGTACGAATATGTGACGCAGCCGTTGTAACTCAAATGGACTGATACCGTTAGAACGTCAATGAAATGTAGTTTTTGAAACTGTCTCTATTTCTTCAGCGCGCGCTAACGGCTTGGATTGGTCCCACTGTAAAAAAATGACTTATTGATGTAAATATTTAAATAAAAAGCTAACAGAGAGTCCAGTGTAACTGCGGAGTTCCAGCATCCATGCCAAAGTAAGAAGAATGTTAATTCGTGGAGTCCAATTGTCTCATTTATCACATTTATCAGGTTAAAGTCCAAAATCAGTTCAATTAGGTCCCACGGTCAATCGTTTCACTGTTAAAAGCGATGCAACCTAGTAATATCGAAAGAATATCGCCAAATACACGTTGGTACAAATATGTGACGCAACGGTTGTAACGCAAACGGACTGATACCGTTAGAAAGTTAATGAAATTTGGTTTTAGAAACTGTCTCTATTTCCTCAGCGCGCGATAACGGCTTGGATTGGTCCCACTGTAAAAAAGGACTTATTGATCTAAATATTTAAATAAAGATCTAAAAGAGCGTCCAGTGTAACTGCGGAGTTCCAGCATTCATGCCAAAGTAAAAAGAATGTTAATTCGTGGAGTTCAATTGTCTCATTTATCACATTTATCAGGTTAAAGTCCAAAATCAGTTCAATTAGGTCCCACGGTCAATCGTTTCAGTTTTAAAAGCGATACAACCTAGTAATATCGGAAAATATCGCTAAATACATGTTGGTACGAGTTCAAGTAATCATGTCAAATTTAGAAAACTGTTAATTCTTGGAGTCCAATTGTCTCATTTATCAAATTTATAAGGTCAAAGTCCAAAATCAGTTCAATTAGGTCCCACGGTCAATCGTTTCACTTTTAAAAGCAATGCAACCTAGTAATATCGGAAAAATATCGCTAAATACACGTTGGTACAAATATGTGATGCAACCGTTGTAACTCAAACGGACTGATACCGTTAGAACGTCAATGAAATGTAGTTTTTTAAACTGTCTCTATTTCTTCAGCGCGCTAACGGCTTGGGTTGGTCCCACTGTAAAAAATGCCTTATCGAACTAAATATTTAAATAAAGAGCTAACAGAGCGTCCAGTGTAACTGCGGAGTTCCAGCAGTCGTACCAAAATGAGAAGAATGTTAATTCTTGGAGTCCATTTGTCTCATTTATCACATTTATAAGGTCAAAGTCCAAAATCAGTTCAATTAGACCCCACGGTCAATCGTTTCACTTTTAAATGCAATGCAACCTAGTAATATCGGCATAACATCGCTAAATACACGTTGGTACGAATATGTGACGCAGCCGTTGTAACTCAAATGGACTGATACCGTTAGAACGTCAATGAAATGTAGTTTTTGAAACTGTCTCTATTTCTTCAGCGCGCGCTAACGGCTTGGATTGGTCCCACTGTAAAAAAATGACTTATTGATGTAAATATTTAAATAAAAAGCTAACAGAGAGTCCAGTGTAACTGCGGAGTTACAGCATCCATGCCAAAGTAAGAAGAATGTTAATTCGTGGAGTCCAATTGTCTCATTTATCACATTTATCAGGTTAAAGTCCAAAATCAGTTCAATTAGGTCCCACGGTCAATCGTTTCACTGTTAAAAGCGATGCAACCTAGTAATATCGAAAGAATATCGCTAAATACACGTTGGTACAAATATGTGACGCAACCGTTGTAACGCAAACGGACTGATACCGTTAGAAAGTTAATGAAATTTGGTTTTAGAAACTGTCTCTATTTCCTCAGCGCGCGATAACGGCTTGGATTGGTCCCACTGTAAAAAAGGACTTATTGATCTAAATATTTAAATAAAGATCTAAAAGAGCGTCCAGTGTAACTGCGGAGTTCCAGCATTCATGCCAAAGTAAGAAGAATGTTAATTCGTGGAGTTCAATTGTCTCATTTATCACATTTATCAGGTTAAAGTCCAAAATCAGTTCAATTAGGTCCCACGGTCAATCGTTTCAGTTTTAAAAGCGATACAACCTAGTAATATCGGAAAATATCGCTAAATACATGTTGGTACGAGTTCAAGCAATCATGTCAAATTTAGAAAACTGTTAATTCTTGGAGTCCAATTGTCACATTTATCAAATTTATAAGGTCAAAGTCCAAAATCAGTTCAATTAGGTCCCACGCTCAATCGTTTCACTGTTAAAAGCGATGCAACCTAGTAATATCGGAAAAACATCCCTAAATACATGTTGGTACGAATATATGACGCAGCCGTTGTAACTCAAACGGCCTGATACCGTTAGAAGTTCAATGAAATGTAGTTTTATAAACTGTCTCTATTTCCTCAGAGCGTACTAACGGCTTGGATTGGTCCCACTGTAAAAAATGACTTATTGATCTAAATATTTAAATAAAAAGCTAACAGAGCATCCAGTGTAACTGCGGAGTTCCAGCATTCATGCCAAAGTAAGAAGAATGTTAATTCTTAGAGTCCAATTGTCTCATTTACCACACTTGTAAGGTCAAAGTCCAAAATCAGTTCAAGTAGGTCCCACGGTCAATCGTTTCACTGTTAAAAGCGATGCAACATAGTAATATCGGAAAAATATCGCTAAATACATGTTGGTACGAGTTCAAGCAATCATGTCAAATTTAGAAAACTGTTAATTCTTGGAGTCCAATTGTCTCATTTATCAAATTTATAAGGTCAAAGTCCAAAATCAGTTCAATTAGGTCCCACGGTCAATCGTTTCACTTTTAAAAGCAATGCAACCTAGTAATATCGGAAAAATATCGCTAAATACACGTTGGTACAAATATGTGATGCAACCGTTGTAACTCAAACGGACTGATACCGTTAGAACGTCAATGAAATGTAGTTTTTGAAACTGTCTCTATTTCTTCAGCGCGCGCTAACGGCTTGGATTGGTCCCACTGTAAAAAATGCCTTATCGAACTAAATATTTAAATAAAGAGCTAACAGAGCGTCCAGTGTAACTGCGGAGTTCCAGCATTCATGCCAAAGTAAGAAGAATGTTAATTCGTGGAGTCCAATTGTCTCATTTATCACATTTATCAGGTTAAAGTCCAAAATCAGTTCAATTAGGTCCCACGGTCAATCGTTTCACTGTTAAAAGCGATGCAACCTAGTAATATCGAAAGAATATCGCTAAATACATGTTGGTACGAATATGTGATGCAAACGTTGTAACTCAAACGGACTGATTCCGTTAGAAAGTCAATGAAATGTAGTTTTTTAAACTGTCTCTATTTCTTCAGCGCGTTAACGGCTTGGATTGGTCCCACTGTAAAAAATGCCTTATCGAACTAAATATTTAAATAAAGAGCTAACAGAGCGTCCAGTGTAACTGCGGAGTTCCAGCAGTCGTACCAAAATGAGAAGAATGTTAATTCTTGGAGTCCATTTGTCTCATTTATCACATTTATAAGGTCAAAGTCCAAAATCAGTTCAATTAGACCCCACGGTCAATCGTTTCACTTTTAAATGCAATGCAACCTAGTAATATCGGCATAATATCGCTAAATACACGTTGGTACGAATATGTGACGCAGCCGTTGTAACTCAAATGGACTGATACCGTTAGAACGTCAATGAAATGTAGTTTTTGAAACTGTCTCTATTTCTTCAGCGCGCGCTAACGGCTTGGATTGGTCCCACTGTAAAAAAATGACTTATTGATGTAAATATTTAAATAAAAAGCTGACAGAGAGTCCAGTGTAACTGCGGAGTTCCAGCATTCATGCCAAAGTAAGAAGAATGTTAATTCGTGGAGTCCAATTGTCTCATTTATCACATTTATCAGGTTAAAGTCCAAAATCAGTTCAATTAGGTCCCACGGTCAATCGTTTCACTGTTAAAAGCGATGCAACCTAGTAATATCGAAAGAATATCGCTAAATACATGTTGGTACGAATACGTGATGCAAACGTTGTAACTCAAACGGACTGATTCCGTTAGAAAGTCAATGAAATGTAGTTTTTGAAACTATCTCTATTTCTTCAGCGCGCGCTAACGGCTTGGATTGGTCCCACTGTAAAAAATGACTTATTGATCTAAATATTTAAGTAAAAATCTAACAGAGCGTCCAGTGTAACTGCGGAGTTCCAGCATTCATGCCAAAGTAAGAAGAATGTTAATTCGTGGATTTCAATTGTCTCATTTATCACATTTATCAGGTCAAAGTCCAAAATCAGTTCAATTAGGTCCCACGGTCAATCGTTTCACTGTTAAAAGCGATGGAACCTAGTAATTTCGGAAAAATATCGCTATATACACGTTGGTACGAATATGTGACGCAACCGTTGTAACTCAAACGGACTGATACCGTTAGAAAGTCAATGAAATGTAGTTTTTGAAACTGTCTCTATTTCTTCAGCGCGCGCTAACGGCTTGGATTGGTCCCACTGTAAAAAAATGACTTATTGATCTAAATATTTAAATAAAAAGCTAACAGAGCGTCCAGTGTAACTGCGGAGTTCCAGCATTCATGCCAAAGTAAGAAGAATGTTAATTCGTGGAATCCAATTGTCTCATTTATCACATTTATCAGGTTAAAGTCCAAAATCAGTTCAATTAGGTCCCACGGTCAATCGTTTCACTTTTAAAAGCAATACAACCTAGTAATATCGGAAAATATCGCTAAATACATGTTGGTACGAGTTCAAGCAATCATGTCAAATTTAGAAAACTGTTAATTCTTGGGGTCCAATTGTCTCATTTATCACATTTATAAGGTCAAAGTCCAAAATCAGTTCAATTAGGTCCCACGCTCAATCGTTTCACTGTTAAAAGCGATGCAACCTAGTAATATCGGAAAAATATCCCTAAATACATGTTGGTACGAATATATGTCGCAACCGTTGTAACTCAAACGGACTGATACCGTTAGAAAGTCAATGAAATGTAGTTTTAGAAACTGTCTCTATTTCCTCAGAGCGCGCTAACGGCTTGGATTGGTCCCACTGTAAAAAATGACTTATTGATCTAAATATTTAAATAAAGAGCTAACAGAGCATCCAGTGTAACTGCGGAGTTCCAGCATTCATGCCAAAGTAAGAAGAATGTTAATTCTTAGTGTCCAATTGTGTCATTTAACACATTTGTAAGGTCAAAGTCCAAAATCAGTTCAATTAGGTCCCACGGTCAATCGTTTCACTGTTAAAAGCGATGCAACCTAGTAATATAGGAAAAATATCGCTAAATACATGTTGGTACGAGTTCAAGCAATCATGTCAAATTTAGAAAACTGTTAATTCTTGGAGTCCAATTGTCTCATTTATCAAATTTATAAGGTCAAAGTCCAAAGTCAGTTCAATTAGGTCCCACGGTCAATCGTTTCACTTTTAAAAGCAATGCAACCTAGTAATATCGGAAAAATATCGCTAAATACACGTTGGTACAAATATGTGATGCAACCGTTGTAACTCAAACGGACTGATACCGTTAGAACGTCAATGAAATGTAGTTTTTAAAACTGTCTCTATTTTTTCAGCGCGCGCTAACGGCTTGGATTGGTCCCACTGTAAAAAATGCCTTATCGAAGTAAAAATTAAAATAAAGAGCTAACAGAGCGCCAAGTGTAACTGCGGAGTTCCAGCAGTCGTACCAAAATGAGAAGAATGTTAATTCTTGGAGTCCATTGTCTCATTTATCACATTTAAAAGGTCAAAGTCCAAAATCAGTTCAATTAGACCCCACGGTCAATCGTTTCACTTTTAAATGCGATGCAACCTAGTAATATCGGCATAATATCGCTAAATACACGTTGGTACAAATATGTGACGCAACCGTTGTAACGCAAACAGACTGATACCGTTAGAAAGTTAATGAAATTTGGTTTTAGAAACTGTCTCTATTTCCTCAGCGCGCGATAACGGCTTGGATTGGTCCCACTGTAAAAAAAGACTTATTGATCGAAATATTTAAATAAAGATCTAAAAGAGCGTCCAGTGTAACTGCGGAGTTCCAGCATTCATGCCAAAGTAAGAAGAATGTTAATTCGTGGAGTTCAATTGTCTCATTTATCACATTTATCAGGTTAAAGTCCAAAATCAGTTCAATTAGGTCCCACGGTCAATCGTTTCAGTTTTAAAAGCGATACAACCTAGTAATATCGGAAAATATCGCTAAATACATGTTGGTACGAGTTCAAGCAATCATGTCAAATTTAGAAAACTGTTAATTCTTGGAGTCCAATTGTCACATTTATCAAATTTATAAGGTCAAAGTCCAACATCAGTTCAATTAGGTCCCACGCTCAATCGTTTCACTGTTAAAAGCGATGCAACCTAGTAATATCGGAAAAATTCCCTAAATACATGTTGGTACGAATATATGACGCAACCGTTGTAACTCAAACGGCCTGATACCGTTAGAAGTTCAATGAAATGTAGTTTTATAAACTGTCTCTATTTCCTCAGAGCGTACTAACGGCTTGGATTGGTCCCACTGTAAAAAATGACTTATTGATCTAAATATTTAAATAAAGAGCTAACAGAGCATCCAGTGTAACTGCGGAGTTCCAGCATTCATGCCAAAGTAAGAAGAATGTTAATTCTTAGAGCCCAATTGTCTCATTTACCACATTTGTAAGGTCAAAGTCCAAAATCAGTTCAATTAGGTCCCACGGTCAATCGTTTCACTGTTAAAAGCGATGCAACCTAGTAATATCGGAAAAATATCGCTAAATACATGTTGGTACGAGTTCAAGCAATCATGTCAAATTTAGAAAACTGTTAATTCTTGGAGTCCAATTGTCTCATTTATCAAATTTATAAGGTCAAAGTCCAAAATCAGTTCAATTAGGTCCCACGGTCAATCGTTTCACTTTTAAAAGCAATGCAACCTAGTAATATCGGAAAAATATCGCTAAATACACGTTGGTACAAATATGTGATGCAACCGTTGTAACTCAAACGGACTGATACCGTTAGAACGTCAATGAAATGTAGTTTTTGAAACTGTCTCTATTTCTTCAGCGCGCGCTAACGGCTTGGATTGGTCCCACTGTAAAAAATGCCTTATCGAACTAAATATTTAAATAAAGAGCTAACAGAGCGTCCAGTGTAACTGCGGAGTTCCAGCAGTCGTACCAAAATATTCTTGGAGTCCATTTGTCTCATTTATCACATTTATAAGGTTAAAGTCCAAAATCAGTTCAATTAGGTCCCACGGTCAATCGTTTCACTTTTAAAAGCAATACAACCTAGTAATATCGGAAAATATCGCTAAATACATGTTGGTACGAGTTCAAGTAATCATGTCAAATTTAGAAAACTGTTAATTCTTGGAGTCCAATTGTCTCATTTATCAAATTTATAAGGTCAAAGTCCAAAATCAGTTCAATTAGGTCCCACGGTCTATCGTTTCACTTTTAAAAGCAATGCATCCTAGTAATATCGGAAAAATATCGCTAAATACACGTTGGTACAAATATGTGATGCAACCGTTGTAACTCAAACGGGCTGATACCGTTAGAACGTCAATGAAATGTAGTTTTTTAAACTGTCTCTATTTCTTCAGCGCGCTAACGGCTTGGATTGGTCCCACTGTAAAAAATGCCTTATCGAACTAAATATTTAAATAAAGAGCTAACAGAGCGTCCAGTGTAACTGCGGAGTTCCAGCAGTCGTACCAAAGTGAGAAGAATGTTAATTCTTGGAGTCCATTTGTCTCATTTATCACATTTATAAGGTCAAAGTCCAAAATCAGTTCAATTAGACCCCACGGTCAATCGTTTCATTTTAAATGCAATGCAACCTAGTAATATCGGCATAATAATCGCTAAATACACGTTGGTACGAATATGTGACGCAGCCGTTGTAACTCAAATGGACTGATACCGTTAGAACGTCAATGAAATGTAGTTTTTGAAACTGTCTCTATTTCTTCAGCGCGCGCTAACGGCTTGATTGGTCCCACTGTAAAAAAATGACTTATTGATGTAAATATTTAAATAAAAAGCTAACAGAGAGTCCAGTGTAACTGCGGAGTTCCAGCATTCATGCCAAAGTAAGAAGAATGTTAATTCGTGGAGTCCAATTGTCTCATTTATCACATTTATCAGGTTAGAGTCCAAAATCAGTTCAATTAGGTCCCACGGTCAATCGTTTCACTGTTAAAAGCGATGCAACTAGTAAATCGAAAGAATATCGCTAAATACACGTTGGTACAAATATGTGACGCAACCGTTGTAACGCAAACGGACTGATACCGTTAGAAAGTTAATGAAATTTGGTTTTTAGAAACTGTCTCTATTTCCTCAGCGCGCGATAAACGGCTTGGATTGGTCCCACTGTAAAAAAGGACTTATTGATCTAAATATTTAAATAAAGATCTAAAAGAGCGTCCAGTGTAACTGCGGAGTTCCAGCATTCATGCCAAAGTAAGAAGAATGTTAATTCGTGGAGTTCAATTGTCTCATTTATCACATTTATCAGGTTAAAGTCCAAAATCAGTTCAATTAGGTCCCACGGTCAATCGTTTCAGTTTTAAAAGCGATACAACCTAGTAATATCGGAAATATCGTAAATAATACATGTTGGTACGAGTTCAAGCAATCATGTCAAATTTAGAAAACTGTTAATTCTTGGAGTCCAATTGTCACATTTATCAAATTTATAAGGTCAAAGTCCAACATCAGTTCAATTAGGTCCCACGCTCAATCGTTTCACTGTTAAAAGCGATGCAACCTAGTAATATCGGAAAAATATCCCTAAATACATGTTGGTACGAATATATGACGCAACCGTTGTAACTCAAACGGCCTGATACCGTTAGAAGTTCAATGAAATGTAGTTTTATTAAACTGTCTCTATTTCCTCAGAGCGTACTAACGGCTTGGATTGGTCCCACTGTAAAAAATGACTTATTGATCTAAATATTTAAATAAAGAGCTAACAGAGCATCCAGTGTAACTGCGGAGTTCCAGCATTCATGCCAAAGTAAGAAGAATGTTAATTCTTAGAGTCCAATTGTCTCATTTACCACATTTGTAAGGTCAAAGTCCAAAATCAGTTCAATTAGGTCCCACGGTCAATCGTTTCACTGTTAAAAGCGATGCAACCTAGTAATATCGGAAAAATATCGCTAAATACATGTTGGTACGAGTTCAAGCAATCATGTCAAATTTAGAAAACTGTTAATTCTTGGAGTCCAATTGTCTCATTTATCAAATTTATAAGGTCAAAGTCCAAAATCAGTTCAATTAGGTCCCACGGTCAATCGTTTCACTTTTAAAAGCAATGCAACCTAGTAATATCGGAAAAATATCGCTAAATACACGTTGGTACAAATATGTGATGCAACCGTTGTAACTCAAACGGACTGATACCGTTGGAACGTCAATGAAATGTAGTTTTTGAAACTGTCTCTATTTCTTCAGCGCGCGTAACGGCTTGGATTGGTCCCACTGTAAAAATGCCTTATCGAACTAAATATTTAAATAAAGAGCTAACAGAGCGTCCAGTGTAACTGCGGAGTTCCAGCAGTCGTACCAAAATATTCTTGGAGTCCATTTGTCTCATTTATCACATTTATAAGGTTAAAGTCCAAAATCAGTTCAATTAGGTCCCACGGTCAATCGTTTCACTTTTAAAAGCAATACAACCTAGTAATATCGGAAAATATCGCTAAATACATGTTGGTACGAGTTCAAAGTAATCATGTCAAATTTAGAAAACTGTTAATTCTTGGAGTCCAATTGTCTCATTTATCAAATTTATAAGGTCAAAGTCCAAAATCAGTTCAATTAGGTCCCACGGTCAATCGTTTCACTTTTAAAAGCAATGCAACCTAGTAATATCGGAAAAATATCGCTAAATACACGTTGGTACAAATATGTGATGCAACCGTTGTAACTCAAACGGACTGATACCGTTAGAACGTCAATGAAATGTAGTTTTTAAAACTGTCTCTATTTCTTCAGCGCGCTAACGGCTTGGGTTGGTCCCACTGTAAAAAATGCCTTATCGAACTAAATATTTAAATAAAGAGCTAGCGTCCAGTGTAACTGCGGAGTTCCAGCAGTCGTACCAAAATGAGAAGAATGTTAATTCTTGGAGTCCATTTGTCTCATTTATCACATTTATAAGGTCAAAGTCCAAAATCAGTTCAATTAGACCCCACGGTCAATCGTTTCACTTTTAAATGCGATGCAACCTAGTAATATCGGCATAATATCGCTAAATACACGTTGGTACGAATATGTGACGCAACCGTTGTAACTCATATGGACTGATACCGTTAGAAAGTCAATGAAATGTAGTTTTGAAACTGTCTCTATTTCTTCAGCGCGCGCTAACGGTTTGGATTGGTCCCATTGTAAAGAAATGACTTATTGATCTAAATATTTTAAAAAAAACCTAACAGAGCGTCCAGTGTAACTGCGGAGTTCCAGCATTCATGTCAAAGTAAGAAGAATGTTAATTCGTGGAGTCCAAATGTCTCATTTATCAAATTTGTAAGGTTAAAGTCCAAAATCAGTTCAATTAGGTCCCACGGTCAATCGTTTCACTTTTAAAAGCAATGCAACCTAGTAATATCGGAAAAATATCGCTAAATACACGTTGGTACAAATATGTGACGCAACCGTTGTAACGCAAACGGACTGATACCGTTAGAAAGTCAATGAAATGTAGTTTTGGAAACTGTCTCTATTTCTTCAGCGCGCGCTAACGGCTTGGATTGGTCCCACTGTAAAAAATGCCTTATCGAACTAAATATTTAAATAAAGAGCTAACAGAGCGCCAAGTGTAACTGCGGAGTTCCAGCAGTCGTACCAAAATGAGAAGAATGTTAATTCTTGGAGTCCAATTGTCTCATTTATCACATTTAAAAGGTCAAAGTCCAAAATCAGTTCAATTAGACCCCACGGTCAATCGTTTCACTTTTAAATGCGATGCAACCTAGTAATATCGGCATAATATCGCTAAATACACGTTGGTACGAAAATGTGACGCAACCGTTGTAACTCATATGGACTGATACCGTTAGAAAGTCAATGAAATGTAGTTTTTGAAACTGTCTCTATTTCTTCAGCGCGCGCTAACGGCTTGGATTGGTCCCACTGTAAAGAAATGACTTATTGATCTAAATATTTAAATAAAAACCTAACAGAGCGTCCAGTGTAACTGCGGAGTTCCAGCATTCATGCCAAAGTAAGAAGAATGTTAATTCGTGGAGTCCAATTGTCTCATTTATCAAATTTGTAAGGTTAAAGTCCAAAATCAGTTCAATTAGGTCCCACGGTCAATCGTTTCACTTTTAAAAGCAATGCAACCTAGTAATATTGGAAAAATATCGCTAAATTCACGTTGGTACAAATATGTGACGCAACCGTTGTAACGCAAACGGACTGATACCGTTAGAAAGTCAATGAAATTTAGTTTTGGAAACTGTCTCTATTTCTTCAGCGCGCGCTAACGGCTTGGATTGGTCCCACTGTAAAAAATGCCTTATCGAACTAAATATTTAAATAAAGAGCTAACAGAGCGCCAAGTGTAACTGCGGAGTTCCAGCAGTCGTACCAAAATGAGAAGAATGTTAATTCTTGGAGTCCAATTGTCTCATTTATCACATTTATAAGGTCAAAGTCCAAAATCAGTTCAATTAGACCCCACGGTCAATCGTTTCACTTTTAAATGCAATGCAACCTAGTAATATCGGCATAATATCGCTAAATACACGTTGGTACGAATATGTGACGCAACCGTTGTAACTCATATGGACTGATACCGTTAGAAAGTCAATGAAATAGAGCTTTTGAAAATGTCTCTATTTCTTCAGCGCTCGCTAACGGCTTGGATTGGTCCCACTGTAAAGAAATGACTTATTGATCTAAATATTTAAAGAAAAATCTAACAGAGCGTCCAGTGTAACTGCGGAGTTCCAGCATTCATGCCAAAGTAAGAAGAATGTTAATTCGTGGAGTCCAATTGTCTCATTTATCAAATTTGTAAGGTTAAAGTCCAAAATCAGTTCAATTAGGTCCCACGGTCAATCGTTTCACTTTTAAAAGCAATGCAACCTAGTAATATCGGAAAAATATCGCTAAATACACGTTGGTACAAATATGTGACGCAACCGTTGTAACGCAAACGGACTGATACCGTTAGAAAGTCAATGAAATGTAGTTTTGGAAACTGTCTCTATTTCTTCAGCGCGCGCTAACGGCTTGGATTGGTCCCACTGTAAAAAATGCCTTATCGAACTAAATATTTAAATAAAGAGCTAACAGAGCGCCAAGTGTAACTGCGGAGTTCCAGCAGTCGTACCAAAATGAGAAGAATGTTAATTCTTGGAGTCCAATTGTCTCATTTATCACATTTATAAGGTCAAAGTCCAAAATCAGTTCAATTAGACCCCACGGTCAATCGTTTCACTTTTAAATGCAATGCAACCTAGTAATATCGGCATAATATCGCTAAATACACGTTGGTACGAATATGTGACGCAACCGTTGTAACTCATATGGACTGATACCGTTAGAAAGTCAATGAAATAGAGTTTTTGAAAATGTCTCTATTTCTTCAGCGCGCGCTAACGGCTTGGATTGGTCCCACTGTAAAGAAATGACTTATTGATCTAAATATTTAAAGAAAAATCTAACAGAGCGTCCAGTGTAACTGCGGAGTTCCTGCATTCATGCCAAAGTAAGAAGAATGTTAATTCGTGGAGTCCAATTGTCTCATTTATCAAATTTGTAAGGTTAAAGTCCAAAATCAGTTCAATTCGGTCCCACGGTCAATCGTTTCACTTTTAAAAGCAATGCAACCTAGTAATATCGGAAAAATATCGCTAAATACACGTTGGTACAAATATGTGACGCAACCGTTGTAACGCAAACGGACTGATACCGTTAGAAAGTCAATGAAATTTAGTTTTGGAAACTGTCTCTATTTCTCCAGCGCGCGCTAACGGCTTGGATTGGTCCCACTGTAAAAAATGCCTTATCGAACTAAATATTTAAATAAAGAGCTAACAGAGCGCCAAGTGTAACTGCGGAGTTCCAGCAGTCGTACCAAATGAGAAGAATGTTAATTCTTGGAGTCCAATTGTCTCATTTATCACATTTATAAGGTCAAAGTCCAAAATCAGTTCAATTAGACCCACGTCAATCGTTTCACTTTTAAATGCAATGCAACCTAGTAATATCGGCATAATGTCGCTAAATACACGTTGGTACGAATATGTGACGCAACCGTTGTAACTCATATGGACTGATACCGTTAGAAAGTCAATGAAATGTAGTTTTTGAAACTGTCTCTATTTCTTCAGCGCGCGCTAACGGCTTGGATTGGTCCCACTGTAAAAAATGACTTATTGATCTAAATATTTAAATAAAAACCTAACAGAGCGTCCAGTGTAACTGCGGAATTCCTGCATTCATGGCAAAGTAAGAAGAATGTTAATTCCTGGAGTTCAATTATTACATTTATCAGGTTAAAGTCCCAAATCAGTTCAATTAGGTCCCACGGTCAATCGTTTCACTTTTAAAAGCAATGCAACCTAGTAATATCGGAAAAATATCGCTAAATACACGTTGGTACAAATATGTGACGCAACCGTTGTAACGCAAACGGACTGATACCGTTAGAAAGTCAATGAAATGTAGTTTTGGAAACTGTCTCTATTTCTTCAGCGCGCGCTAACGGCTTGGATTGGTCCCACTGTAAAAAATGCCTTATCGAACTAAATATTTAAATAAAGAGCTAACAGAGCGCCAAGTGTAACTGCGGAGTTCCAGCAGTCGTACCAAAATTGAGAAGAATGTTAATTCTTGGAGTCCAATTGTCTCATTTATCACATTTATAAGGTCAAAGTCCAAAATCAGTTCAATTAGACCCCACGGTCAATCGTTTCACTTTTAAATGCAATGCAACCTAGTAATATCGGCATAATGTCGCTAAATACACGTTGGTACGAATATGTGACGCAACCGTTGTAACTCATATGGACTGATACCGTTAGAAAGTCAATGAAATGTAGTTTTTGAAACTGTCTCTATTTCTTCAGCGCGCGCTAACGGCTTGGATTGGTCCCACTGTAAAAAATGACTTATTGATCTAAATATTTAAATAAAAACCTAACAGAGCGTCCAGTGTAACTGCGGAATTCCTGCATTCATGGCAAAGTAAGAAGAATGTTAATTCCTGGAGTTCAATTATTACATTTATCAGGTTAAAGTCCCAAATCAGTTCAATTAGGTCCCCACGGTCAATCGTTTCACTTTAAAAAGCAATGCACCCTAGTAATATCGGAAAATATCGCTAAATACATGTTGGTACGAATATGTGACGCAAACGTTGTAACTCAAACGGACTGATACCGTTAGAAGGTCAATGAAATTTAGTTTTTGATACTGTCTCTATTTCTTCAGCGCGCGCTAACGGCTTGGATTGGTCCCACTGTAAAAAAAGACTTATTGATTTAAATATTTAAATAAAGAGCTAACAGAACGTCCAGTGTAACTGCGGAGTTCCAGTATTCATGCCAAAGTAAGAAGAATGTTAATTCTTGGAGTTCAATTGTTTCATTTATCACATTTATAAGGTTAAAGTCCAAAATCAGTTCAATTAGGTCCCACGGTCAATCGTTTCACTTTTAAAAGCAATACAACCTAGTAATATCGGAAAATATCGCTAAATACATGTTGGTACGTGTTCAAGCAATCATGTTAAATTTAGAAAACTGTTAATTCTTGGAGTCCAATTGTCTCATTTATCAAATTTATAAGGTCAAAGTCCAAAATCAGTTCAATTAGATCCCACGCTCAATCGTTTCACTGTTAAAAGCGATGCAACCTAGTAATATCGGAAAACTATCCCTAAATACATGTTGGTACGAATATATGACGCAACCGTTGTAACTCAAACGGACTGATACCGTTAGAAAGTCAATGAAATGTAGTTTTAGAAACTGTCTCTATTTCCTCAGAGCGCGCTAACGGCTTGGATTGGTCCCACTGTAAAAAATGACTTATTGATCTAAATATTTAAATAAAGAGCTAACAGAGCATCCAGTGTAACTGCGGAGTTCCAGCATTCATGCCAAAGTGAGAAGAATGTTACTTCTTGGAGTCCAATTGTCTCATTTAACACATTTGAAAGGTCAAAGTCCAAAATCAGTTCAATTAGGTCCCACGGTCAATCGTTTCACTGTTAAAAGCGATGCAAC
>JASGCC010003750.1:0-22649 GCA_030067915.1 Hydractinia echinata | reverse complement strand
CAAAAATATTTTCATTTTGATGAGACGCCGAATGAAAGCAGTTTAATCGCCGGCAACGCGAAAACCCGCGATTCCCGTAAATCCCGGTCGGCCGCGTATAGTCGAATGTATACAAAGAAAGTAAGCAGGGAGTAAACTCATTTCCCGAACGATTTTTAAAATTATTTTTTCACCACTAAAACCCATGAGACTTGTAGTTTTCAAAAATTTTTCATTTTTGATGAGACGCCGAATGAAAGCAGTTTAATCGCCGGCAACCGAAAACCCGCGATTTCCCGTAAATCCCGTATAGTCGAATGAATATAAAGAAAGTAAGCAGGAGTAAACTCATTTCCCGAACGATTTTTAAAATTATTTTTCACCACTAAAACCCATGAGACTTGTAGTTTTCAAAAATATTTTCATTTTTGATGAGACGCCGAATGAAAGCAGTTTAATCGCCCAACCGAAAACCCGCGATTTCCCGTAAATCCCGGACTCGGCCCGTATAGTCGAATGTATACAAAGAAAGTAAGCAGGGAGTAAACTCATTTCCCGAACGATTTTTAAAATTATTTTTTCACCACTAAAACCCATGAGACTTGTAGTTTTCAAAAATATTTTCATTTTTGATGAGACGCCGAATGAAAGCAGTTTAATCGCCGGCAAACGAAAACCCGCGATTTCCCGTAAATCCCGTATAGTCGAATGTATACAAAGAAAGTAAGCAGGGAGTAAACTCATTTCCCGAACGATTTTTAAAATTATTTTTTCACCACTAAAACCCATGAGACTTGTAGTTTTCAAAAAATTTTCATTTTTGATGAGACGCCGAATGAAAGCAGTTTAATCGCCGGCAACCGAAAACCCGCGATTTCCCGTAAATCCCGGATCGGCCGTATAGTCGAATGTATACAAAGAAAGTAAGCAGGGAGTAAACTCATTTCCCGAACGATTTTTAAAATTATTTTTTCACCACTAAAACCCATGAGACTTGTAGTTTTCAAAAATATTTTATTTTTGATGAGACGCCGAATGAAAGCAGTTTAATCGCCGGCAACCGAAAACCCGCGATTTCCCGTAAATCCCGTATAGTCGAATGTATACAAAGAAAGTAAGCAGGGAGTAAACTCATTTCCCGAACGATTTTTAAAATTATTTTTTCACCACTAAAACCCATGAGACTTGTAGTTTTCAAAAAATATTTTCATTTTTGATGAGACGCCGAATGAAAGCAGTTTAATCGCCGGCAACCGAAAACCCGCGATTTCCCGTAAATCCCGTATAGTCGAATGTATACAAAAAAGTAAGCAGGGAGTAAACTCATTTCCCGAACGATTTTTAAAATTATTTTTTCACCACTAAAACCCATGAGACTTGTAGTTTTCAAAAATATTTTCATTTTTGATGAGACGCCGAATGAAAGCAGTTTAATCGCCGGCAACCGAAAACCCGCGATTTCCCGTAAATCCCGTATAGTCGAATGTAACAAAGAAAGTAAGCAGGGAGTAAACTCATTTCCCGAACGATTTTTAAAATTATTTTTTCACCACTAAAACCCATGAGACTTGTAGTTTTCAAAAATATTTTCATTTTTGATGAGACGCCGAATGAAAGCAGTTTAATCGCCGGCAACCGAAAACCCGCGATTTCCCGTAAATCCCGTATAGTCGAATGTATACAAAGAAAGTAAGCAGGGAGTAAACTCATTTCCGAACGATTTTTAAAATTATTTTTTCACCACTAAAACCCATGAGACTTGTAGTTTTCAAAAATATTTTCATTTTTGATGAGACGCCGAATGAAAGCAGTTTAATCGCCGGCAACCGAAAACCCGCGATTTCCCGTAAATCCCGGATCGGCCGTATAGTCGAATGTATACAAAGAAAGTAAGCAGGGAGTAAACTCATTTCCCGAACGATTTTTAAAATTATTTTTTCACCACTAAAACCCATGAGACTTGTAGTTTTCAAAAATATTTTCATTTTTGATGAGACGCCGAATGAAAGCAGTTTAATCGCCGGCAACCGAAAACCCGCGATTTCCCGTAAATCCCGTATAGTCGAATGTATACAAAGAAAGTAAGCAGGGAGTAAACTCATTTCCCGAACGATTTTTAAAATTATTTTTTCACCACTAAAACCCATGAGACTTGTAGTTTTCAAAAATATTTTCATTTTTGATGAGACGCCGAATGAAAGCAGTTTAATCGCCGGCAACCGAAAACCCGCGATTTCCCGTAAATCCCTCGGCCGTATAGTCGAATGTATACAAAGAAAGTAAGCAGGGAGTAAACTCATTTCCCGAACGATTTTTAAAATTATTTTTTCACCACTAAAACCCATGAGACTTGTAGTTTTCAAAAATATTTTCATTTTTGATGAGACGCCGAATGAAAGCAGTTTAATCGCCGGCAACCGAAAACCCGCGATTTCCCGTAAATCCCGTATAGTCGAATGTATACAAAGAAAGTAAGCAGGGAGTAAACTCATTTCCCGAACGATTTTTAAAATTATTTTTTCACCACTAAAACCCATGAGACTTGTAGTTTTCAAAAAATTTTTCATTTTTGATGAGACGCCGAATGAAAGCAGTTTAATCGCCGGCAACCGAAAACCCGCGATTTCCCGTAAATCCCGTCGGCCCGTATAGTCGAATGTATACAAAGAAAGTAAGCAGGGAGTAAACTCATTTCCCGAACGATTTTTAAAATTATTTTTTCACCACTAAAACCCATGAGACTTGTAGTTTTCAAAAATATTTTCATTTTTGATGAGACGCCGAATGAAAGCAGTTTAATCGCCGGCAACCGAAAACCCGCGATTTCCCGTAAATCCCGTATAGTCGAATGTATACAAAGAAAGTAAGCAGGGAGTAAACTCATTTCCCGAACGATTTTTAAAATTATTTTTTCACCACTAAAACCCATGAGACTTGTAGTTTTCAAAAATATTTTCATTTTTGATGAGACGCCGAATGAAAGCAGTTTAATCGCCGGCAACCGAAAACCCGCGATTTCCCGTAAATCCCGTATAGTCGAATGTATACAAAGAAAGTAAGCAGGGAGTAAACTCATTTCCCGAACGATTTTTAAAATTATTTTTTCACCACTAAAACCCATGAGACTTGTAGTTTTCAAAAATATTTTCATTTTTGATGAGACGCCGAATGAAAGCAGTTTAATCGCCGGCAACCGAAAACCCGCGATTTCCCGTAAATCCCGTATAGTCGAATGTATACAAAGAAAGTAAGCAGGGAGTAAACTCATTTCCCGAACGATTTTTAAAATTATTTTTTCACCACTAAAACCCATGAGACTTGTAGTTTTCAAAAATATTTTCATTTTTGATGAGACGCCGAATGAAAGCAGTTTAATCGCCGGCAACCGAAAACCCGCGATTTCCCGTAAATCCCGTATAGTCGAATGTATACAAAGAAAGTAAGCAGGGAGTAAACTCATTTCCCGAACGATTTTTAAAATTATTTTTTCACCACTAAAACCCATGAGACTTGTAGTTTTCAAAAATATTTTCATTTTTGATGAGACGCCGAATGAAAGCAGTTTAATCGCCGGCAACCGAAAACCCGCGATTTCCCGTAAATCCCGTATAGTCGAATGTATACAAAGAAAGTAAGCAGGGAGTAAACTCATTTCCCGAACGATTTTTAAAATTATTTTTTCACCACTAAAACCCATGAGACTTGTAGTTTTCAAAAATATTTTCATTTTTGATGAGACGCCGAATGAAAGCAGTTTAATCGCCGGCAACCGAAAACCCGCGATTTCCCGTAAATCCCGTATAGTCGAATGTATACAAAGAAAGTAAGCAGGGAGTAAACTCATTTCCCGAACGATTTTTAAAATTATTTTTTCACCACTAAAACCCATGAGACTTGTAGTTTTCAAAAATATTTTCATTTTTGATGAGACGCCGAATGAAAGCAGTTTAATCGCCGGCAACCGAAAACCCGCGATTTCCCGTAAATCCCGTATAGTCGAATGTATACAAAGAAAGTAAGCAGGGAGTAAACTCATTTCCCGAACGATTTTTAAAATTATTTTTTCACCACTAAAACCCATGAGACTTGTAGTTTTCAAAAATATTTTCATTTTTGATGAGACGCCGAATGAAAGCAGTTTAATCGCCGGCAACCGAAAACCCGCGATTTCCCGTAAATCCCGTATAGTCGAATGTATACAAAGAAAGTAAGCAGGGAGTAAACTCATTTCCCGAACGATTTTTAAAATTATTTTTTCACCACTAAAACCCATGAGACTTGTAGTTTTCAAAAATATTTTCATTTTTGATGAGACGCCGAATGAAAGCAGTTTAATCGCCGGCAACCGAAAACCCGCGATTTCCCGTAAATCCATCCCGTATAGTCGAATGTATACAAAGAAAGTAAGCAGGGAGTAAACTCATTTCCCGAACGATTTTTAAAATTATTTTTTCACCACTAAAACCCATGAGACTTGTAGTTTTCAAAAAATTTTCATTTTTGATGAGACGCCGAATGAAAGCAGTTTAATCGCCGGCAACCGAAAACCCGCGATTTCCCGTAAATCCCGTATAGTCGAATGTATACAAAGAAAGTAAGCAGGGAGTAAACTCATTTCCCGAACGATTTTTAAAATTATTTTTTCACCACTAAAACCCATGAGACTTGTAGTTTTCAAAAATATTTTCATTTTTGATGAGACGCCGAATGAAAGCAGTTTAATCGCCGGCAACCGAAAACCCGCGATTTCCCGTAAATCCCGTATAGTCGAATGTATACAAAGAAAGTAAGCAGGGAGTAAACTCATTTCCCGAACGATTTTTAAAATTATTTTTTCACCACTAAAACCCATGAGACTTGTAGTTTTCAAAAATATTTTCATTTTTGATGAGACGCCGAATGAAAGCAGTTTAATCGCCGGCAACCGAAAACCCGCGATTTCCCGTAAATCCCGTATAGTCGAATGTATACAAAGAAAGTAAGCAGGGAGTAAACTCATTTCCCGAACGATTTTTAAAATTATTTTTTCACCACTAAAACCCATGAGACTTGTAGTTTTCAAAATATTTTCATTTTTGATGAGACGCCGAATGAAAGCAGTTTAATCGCCGGCAACCGAAAACCCGCGATTTCCCGTAAATCCCGTATAGTCGAATGTATACAAAGAAAGTAAGCAGGGAGTAAACTCATTTCCCGAACGATTTTTAAAATTATTTTTTCACCACTAAAACCCATGAGACTTGTAGTTTTCAAAAATATTTTCATTTTTGATGAGACGCCGAATGAAAGCAGTTTAATCGCCGGCAACCGAAAACCGCGATTTCCCGTAAATCCCGTATAGTCGAATGTATACAAAGAAAGTAAGCAGGGAGTAAACTCATTTCCCGAACGATTTTTAAAATTATTTTTTCACCACTAAAACCCATGAGACTTGTAGTTTTCAAAAAATTTTTTTTTTGATGAGACGCCGAATGAAAGCAGTTTAATCGCCGGCAACCGAAAACCCGCGATTTCCCGTAAATCCGTATAGTCGAATGTATACAAAGAAAGTAAGCAGGGAGTAAACTCATTTCCCGAACGATTTTAAAATTATTTTTTCACCACTAAAACCCATGAGACTTGTAGTTTTCAAATATTTTCATTTTTGATGAGACGCCGAATGAAAGCAGTTTAATCGCCGGCAACCGAAAACCCGCGATTTCCCGTAAATCCGGATCGGCCCGTATAGTCGAATGTATACAAAGAAAGTAAGCAGGGAGTAAACTCATTTCCCGAACGATTTTTAAAATTATTTTTTCACCACTAAAACCCATGAGACTTGAGTTTAAAACTTATGAGTTTACTGATTTCGATACAGAATAATCTTTTTAAAAATATTTTCATTTTTGAGAGACGCCGAATGAAAGCAGTTTAATCGCCGGCAACCGAAAACCCGCGATTTCCCGTAAATCCGGATCGGCCCGTATAGTCGAATGTATACAAAGAAAGTAAGCAGGGAGTAAACTCATTTCCCGAACGATTTTTAAAATTATTTTTTCACCACTAAAACCCATGAGACTTGTAGTTTTCAAAAATATTTTCATTTTTGATGAGACGCCGAATGAAAGCAGTTTAATCGCCGGCAACCGAAAACCCGCGATTTCCCGTAAATCCCGTATAGTCGAATGTATACAAAGAAAGTAAGCAGGGAGTAAACTCATTTCCCGAACGATTTTTAAAATTATTTTTTCACCACTAAAACCCATGAGACTTGTAGTTTTCAAAAATATTTTCATTTTTGATGAGACGCCGAATGAAAGCAGTTTAATCGCCGGCAACCGAAAACCCGCGATTTCCCGTAAATCCCGTATAGTCGAATGTATACAAAGAAAGTAAGCAGGGAGTAAACTCATTTCCCGAACGATTTTTAAAATTATTTTTTCACCACTAAAACCCATGAGACTTGTAGTTTTCAAAAATATTTTCATTTTTGATGAGACGCCGAATGAAAGCAGTTTAATCGCCGGCAACCGAAAACCCGCGATTTCCCGTAAATCCGGTCGGCCGTATAGTCGAATGTATACAAAGAAAGTAAGCAGGGAGTAAACTCATTTCCCGAACGATTTTTAAAATTATTTTTTCACCACTAAAACCCATGAGACTTGTAGTTTTCAAAAATTTTCATTTTTGATGAGACGCCGAATGAAAGCAGTTTAATCGCCGGCAACCGAAAACCCGCGATTTCCCGTAAATCCCGTTAGTCGAATGTATACAAAGAAAAGCAGGGAGTAAACTCATTTCCCGAACGATTTTTAAAATTATTTTTTCACCACTAAAACCCATGAGACTTGTAGTTTTCAAAAATATTTTCATTTTTGATGAGACGCCGAATGAAAGCAGTTTAATCGCCGGCAACCGAAAACCGCGATTTCCCGTAAATCCCGTATAGTCGAATGTATACAAAGAAAGTAAGCAGGGAGTAAACTCATTTCCCGAACGATTTTTAAAATTATTTTTTCACCACTAAAACCATGAGACTTGTAGTTTTCAAAAATATTTTCATTTTTGATGAGACGCCGAATGAAAGCAGTTTAATCGCCGGCAACCGAAAACCCGCGATTTCCCGTAAATCCCGTATAGTCGAATGTATACAAAGAAAGTAAGCAGGGAGTAAACTCATTTCCCGAACGATTTTTAAAATTATTTTTTCACCACTAAAACCCATGAGACTTGTAGTTTTCAAAAATATTTTCATTTTTGATGAGACGCCGAATGAAAGCAGTTTAATCGCCGGCAACCGAAAACCCGCGATTTCCCGTAAATCCGGGATCGGCCGTATAGTCGAATGTATACAAAGAAAGTAAGCAGGGAGTAAACTCATTTCCCGAACGATTTTTAAAATTATTTTTTCACCACTAAAACCCATGAGACTTGAGTTGTTAAATTTTATTTTTATAGTTTTCGAGAAAGAAGAATCGCCGAATGAGACGCCGAATGAAAGCAGTTTAGCCGCAAACCGAAAACCGCGATTTCCCGTAAATCCCGGGATCGGCCCGTATAGTCGAATGTATACAAAGAAAGTAAGCAGGGAGTAAACTCATTTCCCGAACGATTTTTAAAAATTATTTTTCACCACTAAAACCCATGAGACTTGTAGTTTTAAAAATATTTTCATTTTTGATGAGACGCCGAATGAAAGCAGTTTAATCGCCGGCAACCGAAAACCCGCGATTTCCCGTAAATCCCGTATAGTCGAATGTATACAAAGAAAGTAAGCAGGGAGTAAACTCATTTCCCGAACGATTTTTAAAATTATTTTTTCACCACTAAAACCCATGAGACTTGTAGTTTTCAAAAAATATTTTCATTTTTGATGAGACGCCGAATGAAAGCAGTTTAATCGCCGGCAACCGAAAACCCGCGATTTCCCGTAAATCCCGTATAGTCGAATGTATACAAAGAAAGTAAGCAGGGAGTAAACTCATTTCCCGAACGATTTTTAAAATTATTTTTTCACCACTAAAACCCATGAGACTTGTAGTTTTCAAATTTTCATTTTTGATGAGACGCCGAATGAAAGCAGTTTAATCGCCGGCAACCGAAAACCCGCGATTTCCCGTAAATCCCGTATAGTCGAATGTATACAAAGAAAGTAAGCAGGGAGTAAACTCATTTCCCGAACGATTTTTAAAATTATTTTTTCACCACTAAAACCCATGAGACTTGTAGTTTTCAAAAATATTTTCATTTTTGATGAGACGCCGAATGAAAGCAGTTTAATCGCCGGCAACCGAAAACCCGCGATTTCCCGTAAATCCCGTTTAGTCGAATGTATACAAAGAAAGTAAGCAGGGAGTAAACTCATTTCCCGAACGATTTTTAAAATTATTTTTTCACCACTAAAACCCATGAGACTTGTAGTTTTCAAAAATATTTTCATTTTTGATGAGACGCCGAAAGAAAGCAGTTTAATCGCCGGCAACCGAAAACCCGCGATTTCCCGTAAATCCCGTATAGTCGAATGTATACAAAGAAAGTAAGCAGGGAGTAAACTCATTTCCCGAACGATTTTTAAAATTATTTTTTCACCACTAAAACCCATGAGACTTGTAGTTTTCAAAAATATTTTCATTTTTGATGAGACGCCGAATGAAAGCAGTTTAATCGCCGGCAACCGAAAACCCGCGATTTCCCGTAAATCCCGTATAGTCGAATGTATACAAAGAAAGTAAGCAGGGAGTAAACTCATTTCCCGAACGATTTTTAAAATTATTTTTTCACCACTAAAACCCATGAGACTTGTAGTTTTCAAAATATTTTCATTTTTGATGAGACGCCGAATGAAAGCAGTTTAATCGCCGGCAACCGAAAACCCGCGATTTCCCGTAAATCCGTATAGTCGAATGTATACAAAGAAAGTAAGCAGGGAGTAAACTCATTTCCCGAACGATTTTTAAAATTATTTTTTCACCACTAAAACCATGAGACTTGTAGTTTTCAAAATATTTTTTTTTTTGATGAGACGCCGAATGAAAGCAGTTTAATCGCCGGCAAACGAAAACCCGCGATTTCCCGTAAATCCCGTATAGTCGAATGTATACAAAGAAAGTAAGCAGGGAGTAAACTCATTTCCCGAACGATTTTTAAAATTATTTTTCACCACTAAAACCCATGAGAATTTAGTTTTAAAAATATTTTTCATTTTTGATGAGACGCCGAATGAAAGCAGTTTAATCGCCGGGAACCGAAAACACGCGATTTCCCGTAAATCCGTATAGTCGAATGATACAAGAAAGTAAGCAGGGAGTAAACTCATTTCCCGAACGATTTTAAAATTATTTTTTCACCACTAAAACCCATGAGACTTGTAGTTTTCAAAAATATTTTCATTTTTGATGAGACGCCGAATGAAAGCAGTTTAATCGCCGGCAACCGAAAACCCGCGATTTCCCGTAAATCCCGGGATCGGCCCGTATAGTCGAATGTATACAAAGAAAGTAAGCAGGGAGTAAACTCATTTCCCGAACGATTTTTAAAATTATTTTTTCACCACTAAAACCCATGAGACTTGTAGTTTTCAAAAATATTTTCATTTTTGATGAGACGCCGAATGAAAGCAGTTTAATCGCCGGCAACCGAAAACCCGCGATTTCCCGTAAATCCCGTATAGTCGAATGTATACAAAGAAAGTAAGCAGGGAGTAAACTCATTTCCCGAACGATTTTTAAAATTATTTTTTCACCACTAAAACCCATGAGACTTGTAGTTTTCAAAAATATTTTCATTTTTGATGAGACGCCGAATGAAAGCAGTTTAATCGCCGGCAACCGAAAACCCGCGATTTCCCGTAAATCCCGTATAGTCGAATGTATACAAAGAAAGTAAGCAGGGAGTAAACTCATTTCCCGAACGATTTTTAAAATTATTTTTTCACCACTAAAACCCATGAGACTTGTAGTTTTCAAAAATATTTTCATTTTTGATGAGACGCCGAATGAAAGCAGTTTAATCGCCGGCAACCGAAAACCCGCGATTTCCCGTAAATCCCGGATCGGCCCGTATAGTCGAATGTATACAAAGAAAGTAAGCAGGGAGTAAACTCATTTCCCGAACGATTTTTAAAATTATTTTTTCACCACTAAAACCCATGAGACTTGTAGTTTTCAAAAAATATTTTCATTTTTGATGAGACGCCGAATGAAAGCAGTTTAATCGCCGGCAACCGAAAACCCGCGATTTCCCGTAAATCCCGTATAGTCGAATGTATACAAAGAAAGTAAGCAGGGAGTAAACTCATTTCCCGAACGATTTTTAAAATTATTTTTTCACCACTAAAACCCATGAGACTTGTAGTTTTCAAAAAATATTTTCATTTTTGATGAGACGCCGAATGAAAGCAGTTTAATCGCCGGCAACCGAAAACCCGCGATTTCCCGTAAATCCCGGATCGGCCCGTATAGTCGAATGTATACAAAGAAAGTAAGCAGGGAGTAAACTCATTTCCCGAACGATTTTTAAAATTATTTTTTCACCACTAAAACCCATGAGACTTGTAGTTTTCAAAAATATTTTCATTTTTGATGAGACGCCGAATGAAAGCAGTTTAATCGCCGGCAACCGAAAACCCGCGATTTCCCGTAAATCCCGTATAGTCGAATGTATACAAAGAAAGTAAGCAGGGAGTAAACTCATTTCCCGAACGATTTTTAAAATTATTTTTTCACCACTAAAACCCATGAGACTTGTAGTTTTCAAAAAATATTTTCATTTTTGATGAGACGCCGAATGAAAGCAGTTTAATCGCCGGCAACCGAAAACCCGCGATTTCCCGTAAATCCCGTATAGTCGAATGTATACAAAGAAAGTAAGCAGGGAGTAAACTCATTTCCCGAACGATTTTTAAAATTATTTTTTCACCACTAAAACCCATGAGACTTGTAGTTTTCAAAAATATTTTCATTTTTGATGAGACGCCGAATGAAAGCAGTTTAATCGCCGGCAACCGAAAACCCGCGATTTCCCGTAAATCCCGTATAGTCGAATGTATACAAAGAAAGTAAGCAGGGAGTAAACTCATTTCCCGAACGATTTTTAAAATTATTTTTTCACCACTAAAACCCATGAGACTTGTAGTTTTCAAAAATATTTTCATTTTTGATGAGACGCCGAATGAAAGCAGTTTAATCGCCGGCAACCGAAAACCCGCGATTTCCCGTAAATCCCTCGGCCCGTATAGTCGAATGTATACAAAGAAAGTAAGCAGGGAGTAAACTCATTTCCCGAACGATTTTTAAAATTATTTTTTCACCACTAAAACCCATGAGACTTGTAGTTTTCAAAAATATTTTCATTTTTGATGAGACGCCGAATGAAAGCAGTTTAATCGCCGGCAACCGAAAACCCGCGATTTCCCGTAAATCCGGATCGGCCCGTATAGTCGAATGTATACAAAGAAAGTAAGCAGGGAGTAAACTCATTTCCCGAACGATTTTTAAAATTATTTTTTCACCACTAAAACCCATGAGACTTGTAGTTTTCAAAAATATTTTCATTTTTGATGAGACGCCGAATGAAAGCAGTTTAATCGCCGGCAACCGAAAACCCGCGATTTCCCGTAAATCCCGTCGGCCCGTAGTCGAATGTATACAAAGAAAGTAAGCAGGGAGTAAACTCATTTCCCGAACGATTTTTAAAATTATTTTTTCACCACTAAAACCCATGAGACTTGTAGTTTTCAAAAATATTTTCATTTTTGATGAGACGCCGAATGAAAGCAGTTTAATCGCCGGCAACCGAAAACCCGCGATTTCCCGTAAATCCCGTCGGCCGTATAGTCGAATGTATACAAAGAAAGTAAGCAGGGAGTAAACTCATTTCCCGAACGATTTTTAAAATTATTTTTTCACCACTAAAACCCATGAGACTTGTAGTTTTCAAAAATATTTTCATTTTTGATGAGACGCCGAATGAAAGCAGTTTAATCGCCGGCAACCGAAAACCCGCGATTTCCCGTAAATCCGGCTCGGCCCGTATAGTCGAATGTATACAAAGAAAGTAAGCAGGGAGTAAACTCATTTCCCGAACGATTTTTAAAATTATTTTTTCACCACTAAAACCCATGAGACTTGTAGTTTTCAAAAATATTTTCATTTTTGATGAGACGCCGAATGAAAGCAGTTTAATCGCCGGCAACCGAAAACCCGCGATTTCCCGTAAATCCCGTCGGCCCGTATAGTCGAATGTATACAAAGAAAGTAAGCAGGGAGTAAACTCATTTCCCGAACGATTTTTAAAATTATTTTTTCACCACTAAAACCCATGAGACTTGTAGTTTTCAAAAATATTTTCATTTTTGATGAGACGCCGAATGAAAGCAGTTTAATCGCCGGCAACCGAAAACCCGCGATTTCCCGTAAATCCCGGTCGGCCCGTATAGTCGAATGTATACAAAGAAAGTAAGCAGGGAGTAAACTCATTTCCCGAACGATTTTTAAAATTATTTTTTCACCACTAAAACCCATGAGACTTGTAGTTTTCAAAAATATTTTCATTTTTGATGAGACGCCGAATGAAAGCAGTTTAATCGCCGGCAACCGAAAACCCGCGATTTCCCGTAAATCCGGTCGCCTATAGTCGAATGTATACAAAGAAAGTAAGCAGGGAGTAAACTCATTTCCCGAACGATTTTTAAAATTATTTTTTCACCACTAAAACCCATGAGACTTGTAGTTTTCAAAAATATTTTCATTTTTGATGAGACGCCGAATGAAAGCAGTTTAATCGCCGGCAACCGAAAACCCGCGATTTCCCGTAAATCCATCGGCCGTATAGTCGAATGTATACAAAGAAAGTAAGCAGGGAGTAAACTCATTTCCCGAACGATTTTTAAAATTATTTTTTCACCACTAAAACCCATGAGACTTGTAGTTTTCAAAAATATTTTCATTTTTGATGAGACGCCGAATGAAAGCAGTTTAATCGCCGGCAACCGAAAACCCGCGATTTCCCGTAAATCCCGTATAGTCGAATGTATACAAAGAAAGTAAGCAGGGAGTAAACTCATTTCCCGAACGATTTTTAAAATTATTTTTTCACCACTAAAACCCATGAGACTTGTAGTTTTCAAAAATATTTTCATTTTTGATGAGACGCCGAATGAAAGCAGTTTAATCGCCGGCAACCGAAAACCCGCGATTTCCCGTAAATCCCGTCGGCCCGTATAGTCGAATGTATACAAAGAAAGTAAGCAGGGAGTAAACTCATTTCCCGAACGATTTTTAAAATTATTTTTTCACCACTAAAACCCATGAGACTTGTAGTTTTCAAAAAATATTTTCATTTTTGATGAGACGCCGAATGAAAGCAGTTTAATCGCCGGCAACCGAAAACCCGCGATTTCCCGTAAATCCCGTCGGCCGTATAGTCGAATGTATACAAAGAAAGTAAGCAGGGAGTAAACTCATTTCCCGAACGATTTTTAAAATTATTTTTTCACCACTAAAACCCATGAGACTTGTAGTTTTCAAAAATATTTTCATTTTTGATGAGACGCCGAATGAAAGCAGTTTAATCGCCGGCAACCGAAAACCCGCGATTTCCCGTAAATCCCGTATAGTCGAATGTATACAAAGAAAGTAAGCAGGGAGTAAACTCATTTCCCGAACGATTTTTAAAATTATTTTTTCACCACTAAAACCCATGAGACTTGTAGTTTTCAAAAATATTTTCATTTTTGATGAGACGCCGAATGAAAGCAGTTTAATCGCCGGCAACCGAAAACCCGCGATTTCCCGTAAATCCCGGCTCGGCCGTATAGTCGAATGTATACAAAGAAAGTAAGCAGGGAGTAAACTCATTTCCCGAACGATTTTTAAAATTATTTTTTCACCACTAAAACCCATGAGACTTGTAGTTTTCAAAAATATTTTCATTTTTGATGAGACGCCGAATGAAAGCAGTTTAATCGCCGGCAACCGAAAACCCGCGATTTCCCGTAAATCCCGTATAGTCGAATGTATACAAAGAAAGTAAGCAGGGAGTAAACTCATTTCCCGAACGATTTTTAAAATTATTTTTTCACCACTAAAACCCATGAGACTTGTAGTTTTCAAAAATATTTTCATTTTTGATGAGACGCCGAATGAAAGCAGTTTAATCGCCGGCAACCGAAAACCCGCGATTTCCCGTAAATCCCGGATCGGCCCGTATAGTCGAATGTATACAAAGAAAGTAAGCAGGGAGTAAACTCATTTCCCGAACGATTTTTAAAATTATTTTTTCACCACTAAAACCCATGAGACTTGTAGTTTTCAAAAATATTTTCATTTTTGATGAGACGCCGAATGAAAGCAGTTTAATCGCCGGCAACCGAAAACCCGCGATTTCCCGTAAATCCCGTATAGTCGAATGTATACAAAGAAAGTAAGCAGGGAGTAAACTCATTTCCCGAACGATTTTTAAAATTATTTTTTCACCACTAAAACCCATGAGACTTGTAGTTTTCAAAAATATTTTCATTTTTGATGAGACGCCGAATGAAAGCAGTTTAATCGCCGGCAACCGAAAACCCGCGATTTCCCGTAAATCCCGTCGGCCCGTATAGTCGAATGTATACAAAGAAAGTAAGCAGGGAGTAAACTCATTTCCCGAACGATTTTTAAAATTATTTTTTCACCACTAAAACCCATGAGACTTGTAGTTTTCAAAAATATTTTCATTTTTGATGAGACGCCGAATGAAAGCAGTTTAATCGCCGGCAACCGAAAACCCGCGATTTCCCGTAAATCCCGTATAGTCGAATGTATACAAAGAAAGTAAGCAGGGAGTAAACTCATTTCCCGAACGATTTTTAAAATTATTTTTTCACCACTAAAACCCATGAGACTTGTAGTTTTCAAAAATATTTTCATTTTTGATGAGACGCCGAATGAAAGCAGTTTAATCGCCGGCAACCGAAAACCCGCGATTTCCCGTAAATCCCTCGCCCGTATAGTCGAATGTATACAAAGAAAGTAAGCAGGGAGTAAACTCATTTCCCGAACGATTTTTAAAATTATTTTTTCACCACTAAAACCCATGAGACTTGTAGTTTTCAAAAATATTTTCATTTTTGATGAGACGCCGAATGAAAGCAGTTTAATCGCCGGCAACCGAAAACCCGCGATTTCCCGTAAATCCCGTATAGTCGAATGTATACAAAGAAAGTAAGCAGGGAGTAAACTCATTTCCCGAACGATTTTTAAAATTATTTTTTCACCACTAAAACCCATGAGACTTGTAGTTTTCAAAAATATTTTCATTTTTGATGAGACGCCGAATGAAAGCAGTTTAATCGCCGGCAACCGAAAACCCGCGATTTCCCGTAAATCCCGTATAGTCGAATGTATACAAAGAAAGTAAGCAGGGAGTAAACTCATTTCCCGAACGATTTTTAAAATTATTTTTTCACCACTAAAACCCATGAGACTTGTAGTTTTCAAAAATATTTTCATTTTTGATGAGACGCCGAATGAAAGCAGTTTAATCGCCGGCAACCGAAAACCCGCGATTTCCCGTAAATCCCGGTCGGCCCGTATAGTCGAATGTATACAAAGAAAGTAAGCAGGGAGTAAACTCATTTCCCGAACGATTTTTAAAATTATTTTTTCACCACTAAAACCCATGAGACTTGTAGTTTTCAAAAAATTTTCATTTTTGATGAGACGCCGAATGAAAGCAGTTTAATCGCCGGCAACCGAAAACCCGCGATTTCCCGTAAATCCCGTCGGCCCGTATAGTCGAATGTATACAAAGAAAGTAAGCAGGGAGTAAACTCATTTCCCGAACGATTTTTAAAATTATTTTTTCACCACTAAAACCCATGAGACTTGTAGTTTTCAAAAATATTTTCATTTTTGATGAGACGCCGAATGAAAGCAGTTTAATCGCCGGCAACCGAAAACCCGCGATTTCCCGTAAATCCCGGACGCCCGTATAGTCGAATGTATACAAAGAAAGTAAGCAGGGAGTAAACTCATTTCCCGAACGATTTTTAAAATTATTTTTTCACCACTAAAACCCATGAGACTTGTAGTTTTCAAAAATATTTTCATTTTTGATGAGACGCCGAATGAAAGCAGTTTAATCGCCGGCAACCGAAAACCCGCGATTTCCCGTAAATCCCGGACTCGGCCCGTATAGTCGAATGTATACAAAGAAAGTAAGCAGGGAGTAAACTCATTTCCCGAACGATTTTTAAAATTATTTTTTCACCACTAAAACCCATGAGACTTGTAGTTTTCAAAAATATTTTCATTTTTGATGAGACGCCGAATGAAAGCAGTTTAATCGCCGGCAACCGAAAACCCGCGATTTCCCGTAAATCCCGTCGGCCCGTATAGTCGAATGTATACAAAGAAAGTAAGCAGGGAGTAAACTCATTTCCCGAACGATTTTTAAAATTATTTTTTCACCACTAAAACCCATGAGACTTGTAGTTTTCAAAAAATTTTTCATTTTTGATGAGACGCCGAATGAAAGCAGTTTAATCGCCGGCAACCGAAAACCCGCGATTTCCCGTAAATCCCGGTCGGCCCGTATAGTCGAATGTATACAAAGAAAGTAAGCAGGGAGTAAACTCATTTCCCGAACGATTTTTAAAATTATTTTTTCACCACTAAAACCCATGAGACTTGTAGTTTTCAAAAATATTTTCATTTTTGATGAGACGCCGAATGAAAGCAGTTTAATCGCCGGCAACCGAAAACCCGCGATTTCCCGTAAATCCCGTCGGCCCGTATAGTCGAATGTATACAAAGAAAGTAAGCAGGGAGTAAACTCATTTCCCGAACGATTTTTAAAATTATTTTTTCACCACTAAAACCCATGAGACTTGTAGTTTTCAAAAATATTTTCATTTTTGATGAGACGCCGAATGAAAGCAGTTTAATCGCCGGCAACCGAAAACCCGCGATTTCCCGTAAATCCCGTCGGCCCGTATAGTCGAATGTATACAAAGAAAGTAAGCAGGGAGTAAACTCATTTCCCGAACGATTTTTAAAATTATTTTTTCACCACTAAAACCCATGAGACTTGTAGTTTTCAAAAATATTTTCATTTTTGATGAGACGCCGAATGAAAGCAGTTTAATCGCCGGCAACCGAAAACCCGCGATTTCCCGTAAATCCCGGTCGGCCCGTATAGTCGAATGTATACAAAGAAAGTAAGCAGGGAGTAAACTCATTTCCCGAACGATTTTTAAAATTATTTTTTCACCACTAAAACCCATGAGACTTGTAGTTTTCAAAAAATTTTTCATTTTTGATGAGACGCCGAATGAAAGCAGTTTAATCGCCGGCAACCGAAAACCCGCGATTTCCCGTAAATCCCGTATAGTCGAATGTATACAAAGAAAGTAAGCAGGGAGTAAACTCATTTCCCGAACGATTTTTAAAATTATTTTTTCACCACTAAAACCCATGAGACTTGTAGTTTTCAAAAATATTTTCATTTTTGATGAGACGCCGAATGAAAGCAGTTTAATCGCCGGCAACCGAAAACCCGCGATTTCCCGTAAATCCCGGCTCGGCCCGTATAGTCGAATGTATACAAAGAAAGTAAGCAGGGAGTAAACTCATTTCCCGAACGATTTTTAAAATTATTTTTTCACCACTAAAACCCATGAGACTTGTAGTTTTCAAAAATATTTTCATTTTTGATGAGACGCCGAATGAAAGCAGTTTAATCGCCGGCAACCGAAAACCCGCGATTTCCCGTAAATCCCGTATAGTCGAATGTATACAAAGAAAGTAAGCAGGGAGTAAACTCATTTCCCGAACGATTTTTAAAATTATTTTTTCACCACTAAAACCCATGAGACTTGTAGTTTTCAAAAAATTTTTCATTTTTGATGAGACGCCGAATGAAAGCAGTTTAATCGCCGGCAACCGAAAACCCGCGATTTCCCGTAAATCCCGTCGGTATAGTCGAATGTATACAAAGAAAGTAAGCAGGGAGTAAACTCATTTCCCGAACGATTTTTAAAATTATTTTTTCACCACTAAAACCCATGAGACTTGTAGTTTTCAAAAATATTTTCATTTTTGATGAGACGCCGAATGAAAGCAGTTTAATCGCCGGCAACCGAAAACCCGCGATTTCCCGTAAATCCCGTATAGTCGAATGTATACAAAGAAAGTAAGCAGGGAGTAAACTCATTTCCCGAACGATTTTTAAAATTATTTTTTCACCACTAAAACCCATGAGACTTGTAGTTTTCAAAAATATTTTCATTTTTGATGAGACGCCGAATGAAAGCAGTTTAATCGCCGGCAACCGAAAACCCGCGATTTCCCGTAAATCCTCGTATAGTCGAATGTATACAAAGAAAGTAAGCAGGGAGTAAACTCATTTCCCGAACGATTTTTAAAATTATTTTTTCACCACTAAAACCCATGAGACTTGTAGTTTTCAAAAATATTTTCATTTTTGATGAGACGCCGAATGAAAGCAGTTTAATCGCCGGCAACCGAAAACCCGCGATTTCCCGTAAATCCCGTATAGTCGAATGTATACAAAGAAAGTAAGCAGGGAGTAAACTCATTTCCCGAACGATTTTTAAAATTATTTTTTCACCACTAAAACCCATGAGACTTGTAGTTTTAAAAATATTTTCATTTTTGATGAGACGCCGAATGAAAGCAGTTTAATCGCCGGCAACCGAAAACCCGCGATTTCCCGTAAATCCCGTCGGCCCGTATAGTCGAATGTATACAAAGAAAGTAAGCAGGGAGTAAACTCATTTCCCGAACGATTTTTAAAATTATTTTTTCACCACTAAAACCCATGAGACTTGTAGTTTTCAAAAATATTTTCATTTTTGATGAGACGCCGAATGAAAGCAGTTTAATCGCCGGCAACCGAAAACCCGCGATTTCCCGTAAATCCCGGCGGCCCGTATAGTCGAATGTATACAAAGAAAGTAAGCAGGGAGTAAACTCATTTCCCGAACGATTTTTAAAATTATTTTTTCACCACTAAAACCCATGAGACTTGTAGTTTTCAAAAATTTTCATTTTTGATGAGACGCCGAATGAAAGCAGTTTAATCGCCGGCAACCGAAAACCCGCGATTTCCCGTAAATCCCGGATCGGCCGTATAGTCGAATGTATACAAAGAAAGTAGCAGTAAACTCATTTCCCGAACGATTTTTAAAATTATTTTTTCACCACTAAAACCCATGAGACTTGTAGTTTTCAAAAATATTTTCATTTTTGATGAGACGCCGAATGAAAGCAGTTTAATCGCCGGCAACCGAAAACCCGCGATTTCCCGTAAATCCGGTCGGCCCGTATAGTCGAATGTATACAAAGAAAGTAAGCAGGGAGTAAACTCATTTCCCGAACGATTTTTAAAATTATTTTTTCACCACTAAAACCCATGAGACTTGTAGTTTTCAAAAATATTTTCATTTTTGATGAGACGCCGAATGAAAGCAGTTTAATCGCCGGCAACCGAAAACCCGCGATTTCCCGTAAATCCCGTATAGTCGAATGTATACAAAGAAAGTAAGCAGGGAGTAAACTCATTTCCCGAACGATTTTTAAAATTATTTTTTCACCACTAAAACCCATGAGACTTGTAGTTTTCAAAAATATTTTCATTTTTGATGAGACGCCGAATGAAAGCAGTTTAATCGCCGGCAACCGAAAACCCGCGATTTCCCGTAAATCCCGGTCGGCCCGTATAATGAATGTATACAAAGAAAGTAAGCAGGGAGTAAACTCATTTCCCGAACGATTTTTAAAATTATTTTTTCACCACTAAAACCCATGAGACTTGTAGTTTTCAAAAATATTTTCATTTTTGATGAGACGCCGAATGAAAGCAGTTTAATCGCCGGCAACCGAAAACCCGCGATTTCCCGTAAATCCCGTCGGCCCGTATAGTCGAATGTATACAAAGAAAGTAAGCAGGGAGTAAACTCATTTCCCGAACGATTTTTAAAATTATTTTTTCACCACTAAAACCCATGAGACTTGTAGTTTTCAAAAATATTTTCATTTTTGATGAGACGCCGAATGAAAGCAGTTTAATCGCCGGCAACCGAAAACCCGCGATTTCCCGTAAATCCCGGATCGGCCCGTATAGTCGAATGTATACAAAGAAAGTAAGCAGGGAGTAAACTCATTTCCCGAACGATTTTTAAAATTATTTTTTCACCACTAAAACCCATGAGACTTGTAGTTTTCAAAAATATTTTCATTTTTGATGAGACGCCGAATGAAAGCAGTTTAATCGCCGGCAACCGAAAACCCGCGATTTCCCGTAAATCCCGGTCGGCCCGTATAGTCGAATGTATACAAAGAAAGTAAGCAGGGAGTAAACTCATTTCCCGAACGATTTTTAAAATTATTTTTTCACCACTAAAACCCATGAGACTTGTAGTTTTCAAAAATATTTTCATTTTTGATGAGACGCCGAATGAAAGCAGTTTAATCGCCGGCAACCACCGAAAACCCGCGATTTCCCGTAAATCCGGTCGGCCCGTATAGTCGAATGTATACAAAGAAAGTAAGCAGGGAGTAAACTCATTTCCCGAACGATTTTTAAAATTATTTTTTCACCACTAAAACCCATGAGACTTGTAGTTTTCAAAAATATTTTCATTTTTGATGAGACGCCGAATGAAAGCAGTTTAATCGCCGGCAACCGAAAACCCGCGATTTCCCGTAAATCCCGTATAGTCGAATGTATACAAAGAAAGTAAGCAGGGAGTAAACTCATTTCCCGAACGATTTTTAAAATTATTTTTTCACCACTAAAACCCATGAGACTTGTAGTTTTCAAAAATATTTTCATTTTTGATGAGACGCCGAATGAAAGCAGTTTAATCGCCGGCAACCGAAAACCCGCGATTTCCCGTAAATCCCGGATCGGCCCGTAGTCGAATGTATACAAAGAAAGTAAGCAGGGAGTAAACTCATTTCCCGAACGATTTTTAAAATTATTTTTTCACCACTAAAACCCATGAGACTTGTAGTTTTCAAAAATATTTTCATTTTTGATGAGACGCCGAATGAAAGCAGTTTAATCGCCGGCAACCGAAAACCCGCGATTTCCCGTAAATCCCGGATCGGCCCGTATAGTCGAATGTATACAAAGAAAGTAAGCAGGGAGTAAACTCATTTCCCGAACGATTTTTAAAATTATTTTTTCACCACTAAAACCCATGAGACTTGTAGTTTTCAAAAATATTTTCATTTTTGATGAGACGCCGAATGAAAGCAGTTTAATCGCCGGCAACCGAAAACCCGCGATTTCCCGTAAATCCCGTATAGTCGAATGTATACAAAGAAAGTAAGCAGGGAGTAAACTCATTTCCCGAACGATTTTTAAAATTATTTTTTCACCACTAAAACCCATGAGACTTGTAGTTTTCAAAAATATTTTCATTTTTGATGAGACGCCGAATGAAAGCAGTTTAATCGCCGGCAACCGAAAACCCGCGATTTCCCGTAAATCCCGGATCGCCCGTATAGTCGAATGTATACAAAGAAAGTAAGCAGGGAGTAAACTCATTTCCCGAACGATTTTTAAAATTATTTTTTCACCACTAAAACCCATGAGACTTGTAGTTTTCAAAAATATTTTCATTTTTGATGAGACGCCGAATGAAAGCAGTTTAATCGCCGGCAACCGAAAACCCGCGATTTCCCGTAAATCCCGTCGGTATAGTCGAATGTATACAAAGAAAGTAAGCAGGGAGTAAACTCATTTCCCGAACGATTTTTAAAATTATTTTTTCACCACTAAAACCCATGAGACTTGTAGTTTTCAAAAATATTTTCATTTTTGATGAGACGCCGAATGAAAGCAGTTTAATCGCCGGCAACCGAAAACCCGCGATTTCCCGTAAATCCCGGTCGGCCCGTATAGTCGAATGTATACAAAGAAAGTAAGCAGGGAGTAAACTCATTTCCCGAACGATTTTTAAAATTATTTTTTCACCACTAAAACCCATGAGACTTGTAGTTTTCAAAAATATTTTCATTTTTGATGAGACGCCGAATGAAAGCAGTTTAATCGCCGGCAACCGAAAACCCGCGATTTCCCGTAAATCCCGTATAGTCGAATGTATACAAAGAAAGTAAGCAGGGAGTAAACTCATTTCCCGAACGATTTTTAAAATTATTTTTTCACCACTAAAACCCATGAGACTTGTAGTTTTCAAAAATATTTTCATTTTTGATGAGACGCCGAATGAAAGCAGTTTAATCGCCGGCAACCGAAAACCCGCGATTTCCCGTAAATCCCGTCGCCGTTAGTCGAATGTATACAAAGAAAGTAAGCAGGAGTAAACTCATTTCCCGAACGATTTTTAAAATTATTTTTTCACCACTAAAACCCATGAGACTTGTAGTTTTCAAAAATATTTTCATTTTTGATGAGACGCCGAATGAAAGCAGTTTAATCGCCGGCAACCGAAAACCCGCGATTTCCCGTAAATCCCGTCGGCCCGTATAGTCGAATGTATACAAAGAAAGTAAGCAGGGAGTAAACTCATTTCCCGAACGATTTTTAAAATTATTTTTTCACCACTAAAACCCATGAGACTTGTAGTTTTCAAAAATATTTTCATTTTTGATGAGACGCCGAATGAAAGCAGTTTAATCGCCGGCAACCGAAAACCCGCGATTTCCCGTAAATCCCGG
>JASGCC010003749.1:0-22650 GCA_030067915.1 Hydractinia echinata | reverse complement strand
ACAGGCTTCTAGAAGGTTGTAATATGGCCTTTGAGCCTAATAAGGGCCTTACACGTAAATCACGTGGTTCGACGAGCCCAGACAGGTGGCCATCGTCTAGGTCCTTCCAATCCCAATGGACTACGACGCCTGAAGTCGTTTTCCTTGCGCCATGGCCATAGAACACCGTCAACTACGTGCACAGGCTTCTAAAGGTTGTAATATGGCCTTTTGCAGCCTAATAAGGGCCTTACACGTAAATCACGTGGTTCGACGAGCCCAGACAGGTGGCCATCGGTCTAGTCCTTCCAATCCAATGGACTACGACGCCTGAAGTCGTTTTCCTTGGCGCCATGGCCATAGAACACCGTCAACTACGTGCACAGGCTTCTAAAGGTTGTAATATGGCCTTTTGCAGCCTAATAAGAGGCCTTACACGTAAATCACGTGGTTCGACGAGCCCAGACAGGTGGCCATCGGTCTAGTCCTTCCAATCCCAATGGACTACGACGCCTGAAGTCGTTTTCCTTGGCGCCATGGCCATAGAACACCGTCAACTACGTGCACAGGCTTCTAAAGGTTGTAATATGGCCTTTTGCAGCCTAATAAGGGCCTTACACGTAAATCACGTGGTTCCACGAGCCCAGACAGGTGGCCATCGGTCTAGTCCTTCCAATCCAATGGACTACGACGCCTGAAGTCGTTTTCCTTGGCGCCATGGCCATAGAACACCGTCAACTACGTGCACAGGCTTCTAAAGGTTGTAATATGGCCTTTTGCAGCCTAATAAGGCCTTACACGTAAATCACGTGGTTCCACGAGCCAGACAGGTGGCCATCGGTCTAGTCCTTCCAATCCCAATGGACTACGACGCCTGAAGTCGTTTTCCTTGGCGCCATGGCCATAGAACACCGTCAACTACGTGCACAGGCTTTCTAAAGGTTGTAATATGGCTTTTGCAGCCTAATAAGAGCCTTACACGTAAATCACGTGTTCCACGAGCCCAGACAGGTGGCCATCGGTCTAGTCCTTCCAATCCCAATGGACTACGACGCCTGAAGTCGTTTTCCTTGGCGCCATGGCCATAGAACACCGTCAACTACGTGCACAGGCTTCTAAAGGTTGTAATATGGCCTTTTGCAGCCTAATAAGGCCTTACACGTAAATCACGTGGTTCGACGAGCCCAGACAGGTGGCCATCGGTCTAGTCCTTCCAATCCAATGGACTACGACGCCTGAAGTCGTTTTCCTTGGCGCCATGGCCATAGAACCGTCAACTACGTGCACAGGCTTCTAAAGGTTGTAATATGGCCTTTTGCAGCCTAATAAGGCCTTACACGTAAATCACGTGGTTCCACGAGCCCAGACAGGTGGCCATCGGTCTAGTCCTTCCAATCCAATGGACTACGACGTCTGAAGTCGTTTCCTTGGCCCCATGGCCATAGAACACCGTCAACTACGTGCACAGGCTTCTAAAGGTTGTAATATGGCCTTTTGCAGCCTAATAAGAGCCTTACACGTAAATCACGTGGTTCGACGAGCCCAGACAGGTGGCCATCGGTCTAGTCCTTCCAATCCCAATGGACTACGACGCCTGAAGTCGTTTTCCTTGGCGCCATGGCCATAGAACACCGTCAACTACGTGCACAGGCTTCTAAAGGTTGTAATATGGCCTTTTGCAGCCTAATAAGGGCCTTACACGTAAATCACGTGGTTCCACGAGCCCAGACAGGTGGCCATCGGTCTAGTCCTTCCAATCCCAATGGACTACGACGCCTGAAGTCGTTTTCCTTGGCGCCATGGCCATAGAACACCGTCAACTACGTGCACAGGCTTCTAAAGGTTGTAATATGGCCTTTTGCAGCCTAATAAGGGCCTTACACGTAAATCACGTGGTTCCACGAGCCAGACAGGTGGCCATCGGTCTAGTCCTTCCAATCCCAATGGACTACGACGCTGAAGTCGTTTTCCTTGGCGCCATGGCCATAGAACACCGTCAACTACGTGCACAGGCTTCTAAAGGTTGTAATATGGCCTTTTGAGCCTTAACACGTAAATCACGTGGTTCGACGAGCCCAGACAGGTGGCCATCGGTCTAGTCCTTCCAATCCCAATGGACTACGACGCCTGAAGTCGTTTTCCTTGGCGCCATGGCCATAGAACACCGTCAACTACGTGCACAGGCTTCTAAAGGTTGTAATATGGCCTTTTGCAGCCTAATAAGGGCCTTACACGTAAATCACGTGGTTCACGAGCCCAGACAGGTGGCCATCGGTCTAGTCCTTCCAATCCAATGGACTACGACGTCTGAAGTCGTTTTCCTTGGCGCCATGGCCATAGAACACCGTCAACTACGTGCACAGGCTTCTAAAGGTTGTAATATGGCCTTTTGCAGCCTAATAAGGGCCTTACACGTAAATCACGTGGTTCCACGAGCCCAGACAGGTGGCCATCGGTCTAGTCCTTCCAATCCCAATGGACTACGACGCCTGAAGTCGTTTTCCTTGGCGCCATGGCCATAGAACACCGTCAACTACGTGCACAGGCTTCTAAAGGTTGTAATATGGCCTTTTGCAGCCTAATAAGGCCTTACACGTAAATCACGTGGTTCGACGAGCCCAGACAGGTGGCCATCGGTCTAGTCCTTCCAATCCCAATGGACTACGACGCCTGAAGTCGTTTTCCTTGGCGCCATGGCCATAGAACACCGTCAACTACGTGCACAGGCTTCTAAAGGTTGTAATATGGCCTTTTGCAGCCTAATAAGGCCTTACACGTAAATCACGTGGTTCACGAGCCCAGACAGGTGGCCATCGGTCTAGTCCTTCCAATCCCAATGGACTACGACGCTGAAGTCGTTTTCCTTGGCGCCATGGCCATAGAACACCGTCAACTACGTGCACAGGCTTCTAAAGGTTGTAATATGGCCTTTTGCAGCCTAATAAGAGCCTTACACGTAAATCACGTGGTTCCACGAGCCCAGACAGGTGGCCATCGGTCTAGTCCTTCCAATCCCAATGGACTACGACGCCTGAAGTCGTTTTCCTTGGCGCCATGGCCATAGAACACCGTCAACTACGTGCACAGGCTTCTAAAGGTTGTAATATGGCCTTTTGCAGCCTAATAAGGGCCTTACACGTAAATCACGTGGTTCGACGAGCCCAGACAGGTGGCCATCGGTCTAGTCCTTCCAATCCCAATGGACTACGACGCCTGAAGTCGTTTTCCTTGGCGCCATGGCCATAGAACACCGTCAACTACGTGCACAGGCTTCTAAAGGTTGTAATATGGCCTTTTGCAGCCTAATAAGGGCCTTACACGTAAATCACGTGGTTCGACGAGCCCAGACAGGTGGCCATCGGTCTAGTCCTTCCAATCCCAATGGACTACGACGCCTGAAGTCGTTTTCCTTGGCGCCATGGCCATAGAACACCGTCAACTACGTGCACAGGCTTCTAAAGGTTGTAATATGGCCTTTTGCAGCCTAATAAGGCCTTACACGTAAATCACGTGGTTCCACGAGCCCAGACAGGTGGCCATCGGTCTAGTCCTTCCAATCCCAATGGACTACGACGCTGAAGTCGTTTTCCTTGGCGCCATGGCCATAGAACACCGTCAACTACGTGCACAGGCTTCTAAAGGTTGTAATATGGCCTTTTGCAGCCTAATAAGGCCTTACACGTAAATCACGTGGTTCGACGAGCCCAGACAGGTGGCCATCGGTCTAGTCCTTCCAATCCCAATGGACTACGACGCCTGAAGTCGTTTTCCTTGGCGCCATGGCCATAGAACACCGTCAACTACGTGCACAGGCTTCTAAAGGTTGTAATATGGCCTTTTGCAGCCTAATAAGGCCTTACACGTAAATCACGTGGTTCGACGAGCCCAGACAGGTGGCCATCGGTCTAGTCCTTCCAATCCCAATGGACTACGACGCCTGAAGTCGTTTTCCTTGGCGCCATGGCCATAGAACACCGTCAACTACGTGCACAGGCTTCTAAAGGTTGTAATATGGCCTTTTGCAGCCTAATAAGGCCTTACACGTAAATCACGTGGTTCCACGAGCCCAGACAGGTGGCCATCGGTCTAGTCCTTCCAATCCCAATGGACTACGACGCCTGAAGTCGTTTTCCTTGGCGCCATGGCCATAGAACACCGTCAACTACGTGCACAGGCTTCTAAAGGTTGTAATATGGCCTTTTGCAGCCTAATAAGGGCCTTACACGTAAATCACGTGGTTCCACGAGCCCAGACAGGTGGCCATCGGTCTAGTCCTTCCAATCCCAATGGACTACGACGCCTGAAGTCGTTTTCCTTGGCGCCATGGCCATAGAACACCGTCAACTACGTGCACAGGCTTCTAAAGGTTGTAATATGGCCTTTTGCAGCCTAATAAGGGCCTTACACGTAAATCACGTGGTTCGACGAGCCCAGACAGGTGGCCATCGGTCTAGTCCTTCCAATCCCAATGGACTACGACGCCTGAAGTCGTTTTCCTTGGCGCCATGGCCATAGAACACCGTCAACTACGTGCACAGGCTTCTAAAGGTTGTAATATGGCCTTTTGCAGCCTAATAAGGGCCTTACACGTAAATCACGTGGTTCCACGAGCCCAGACAGGTGGCCATCGGTCTAGTCCTTCCAATCCCAATGGACTACGACGCCTGAAGTCGTTTTCCTTGGCGCCATGGCCATAGAACACCGTCAACTACGTGCACAGGCTTCTAAAGGTTGTAATATGGCCTTTTGCAGCCTAATAAGGCCTTACACGTAAATCACGTGGTTCCACGAGCCCAGACAGGTGGCCATCGGTCTAGTCCTTCCAATCCCAATGGACTACGACGCCTGAAGTCGTTTTCCTTGGCGCCATGGCCATAGAACACCGTCAACTACGTGCACAGGCTTCTAAAGGTTGTAATATGGCCTTTTGCAGCCTAATAAGGGCCTTACACGTAAATCACGTGGTTCCACGAGCCCAGACAGGTGGCCATCGGTCTAGTCCTTCCAATCCCAATGGACTACGACGCCTGAAGTCGTTTTCCTTGGCGCCATGGCCATAGAACACCGTCAACTACGTGCACAGGCTTCTAAAGGTTGTAATATGGCCTTTTGCAGCCTAATAAGGGCCTTACACGTAAATCACGTGGTTCCACGAGCCCAGACAGGTGGCCATCGGTCTAGTCCTTCCAATCCCAATGGACTACGACGCCTGAAGTCGTTTTCCTTGGCGCCATGGCCATAGAACACCGTCAACTACGTGCACAGGCTTCTAAAGGTTGTAATATGGCCTTTTGCAGCCTAATAAGGCCTTACACGTAAATCACGTGGTTCCACGAGCCCAGACAGGTGGCCATCGGTCTAGTCCTTCCAATCCCAATGGACTACGACGCCTGAAGTCGTTTTCCTTGGCGCCATGGCCATAGAACACCGTCAACTACGTGCACAGGCTTCTAAAGGTTGTAATATGGCCTTTTGCAGCCTAATAAGGCCTTACACGTAAATCACGTGGTTCGACGAGCCCAGACAGGTGGCCATCGGTCTAGTCCTTCCAATCCCAATGGACTACGACGCTGAAGTCGTTTTCCTTGGCGCCATGGCCATAGAACACCGTCAACTACGTGCACAGGCTTCTAAAGGTTGTAATATGGCCTTTTGCAGCCTAATAAGGGCCTTACACGTAAATCACGTGGTTCCACGAGCCCAGACAGGTGGCCATCGGTCTAGTCCTTCCAATCCCAATGGACTACGACGCCTGAAGTCGTTTTCCTTGGCGCCATGGCCATAGAACACCGTCAACTACGTGCACAGGCTTCTAAAGGTTGTAATATGGCCTTTTGCAGCCTAATAAGGGCCTTACACGTAAATCACGTGGTTCCACGAGCCCAGACAGGTGGCCATCGGTCTAGTCCTTCCAATCCCAATGGACTACGACGCTTGAAGTCGTTTTCCTTGGCGCCATGGCCATAGAACACCGTCAACTACGTGCACAGGCTTCTAAAGGTTGTAATATGGCCTTTTGCAGCCTAATAAGGGCCTTACACGTAAATCACGTGGTTCCACGAGCCCAGACAGGTGGCCATCGGTCTAGTCCTTCCAATCCCAATGGACTACGACGCCTGAAGTCGTTTTCCTTGGCGCCATGGCCATAGAACACCGTCAACTACGTGCACAGGCTTCTAAAGGTTGTAATATGGCCTTTTGCAGCCTAATAAGGCCTTACACGTAAATCACGTGGTTCCACGAGCCCAGACAGGTGGCCATCGGTCTAGTCCTTCCAATCCCAATGGACTACGACGCCTGAAGTCGTTTTCCTTGGCGCCATGGCCATAGAACACCGTCAACTACGTGCACAGGCTTCTAAAGGTTGTAATATGGCCTTTTGCAGCCTAATAAGGCCTTACACGTAAATCACGTGGTTCGACGAGCCCAGACAGGTGGCCATCGGTCTAGTCCTTCCAATCCCAATGGACTACGACGCCTGAAGTCGTTTTCCTTGGCGCCATGGCCATAGAACACCGTCAACTACGTGCACAGGCTTCTAAAGGTTGTAATATGGCCTTTTGCAGCCTAATAAGGCCTTACACGTAAATCACGTGGTTCCACGAGCCCAGACAGGTGGCCATCGGTCTAGTCCTTCCAATCCCAATGGACTACGACGCCTGAAGTCGTTTTCCTTGGCGCCATGGCCATAGAACACCGTCAACTACGTGCACAGGCTTCTAAAGGTTGTAATATGGCCTTTTGCAGCCTAATAAGGGCCTTACACGTAAATCACGTGGTTCCACGAGCCCAGACAGGTGGCCATCGGTCTAGTCCTTCCAATCCCAATGGACTACGACGCCTGAAGTCGTTTTCCTTGGCGCCATGGCCATAGAACACCGTCAACTACGTGCACAGGCTTCTAAAGGTTGTAATATGGCCTTTTGCAGCCTAATAAGGGCCTTACACGTAAATCACGTGGTTCCACGAGCCCAGACAGGTGGCCATCGGTCTAGTCCTTCCAATCCCAATGGACTACGACGCTGAAGTCGTTTTCCTTGGCGCCATGGCCATAGAACACCGTCAACTACGTGCACAGGCTTCTAAAGGTTGTAATATGGCCTTTTGCAGCCTAATAAGGGCCTTACACGTAAATCACGTGGTTCCACGAGCCCAGACAGGTGGCCATCGGTCTAGTCCTTCCAATCCCAATGGACTACGACGCCTGAAGTCGTTTTCCTTGGCGCCATGGCCATAGAACACCGTCAACTACGTGCACAGGCTTCTAAAGGTTGTAATATGGCCTTTTGCAGCCTAATAAGGGCCTTACACGTAAATCACGTGGTTCCACGAGCCCAGACAGGTGGCCATCGGTCTAGTCCTTCCAATCCCAATGGACTACGACGCCTGAAGTCGTTTTCCTTGGCGCCATGGCCATAGAACACCGTCAACTACGTGCACAGGCTTCTAAAGGTTGTAATATGGCCTTTTGCAGCCTAATAAGGCCTTACACGTAAATCACGTGGTTCCACGAGCCCAGACAGGTGGCCATCGGTCTAGTCCTTCCAATCCCAATGGACTACGACGCCTGAAGTCGTTTTCCTTGGCGCCATGGCCATAGAACACCGTCAACTACGTGCACAGGCTTCTAAAGGTTGTAATATGGCCTTTTGCAGCCTAATAAGGGCCTTACACGTAAATCACGTGGTTCCACGAGCCCAGACAGGTGGCCATCGGTCTAGTCCTTCCAATCCCAATGGACTACGACGCCTGAAGTCGTTTTCCTTGGCGCCATGGCCATAGAACACCGTCAACTACGTGCACAGGCTTCTAAAGGTTGTAAAGGCCTTACACGTAAATCACGTGGTTCCACGAGCCCAGACAGGTGGCCATCGGTCTAGTCCTTCCAATCCCAATGGACTACGACGCCTGAAGTCGTTTTCCTTGGCGCCATGGCCATAGAACACCGTCAACTACGTGCACAGGCTTCTAAAGGTTGTAATATGGCCTTTTGCAGCCTAATAAGGCCTTACACGTAAATCACGTGGTTCCACGAGCCCAGACAGGTGGCCATCGGTCTAGTCCTTCCAATCCCAATGGACCACGACGCCTGAAGTCGTTTTCCTTGGCGCCATGGCCATAGAACACCGTCAACTACGTGCACAGGCTTCTAAAGGTTGTAATATGGCCTTTTGCAGCCTAATAAGGCCTTACACGTAAATCACGTGGTTCCACGAGCCCAGACAGGTGGCCATCGGTCTAGTCCTTCCAATCCCAATGGACTACGACGCCTGAAGTCGTTTTCCTTGGCGCCATGGCCATAGAACACCGTCAACTACGTGCACAGGCTTCTAAAGGTTGTAATATGGCCTTTTGCAGCCTAATAAGGCCTTACACGTAAATCACGTGGTTCCACGAGCCCAGACAGGTGGCCATCGGTCTAGTCCTTCCAATCCCAATGGACTACGACGCCTGAAGTCGTTTTCCTTGGCGCCATGGCCATAGAACACCGTCAACTACGTGCACAGGCTTCTAAAGGTTGTAATATGGCCTTTTGCAGCCTAATAAGGCCTTACACGTAAATCACGTGGTTCGACGAGCCCAGACAGGTGGCCATCGGTCTAGTCCTTCCAATCCCAATGGACTACGACGCTTGAAGTCGTTTTCCTTGGCGCCATGGCCATAGAACACCGTCAACTACGTGCACAGGCTTCTAAAGGTTGTAATATGGCCTTTTGCAGCCTAATAAGGGCCTTACACGTAAATCACGTGGTTCCACGAGCCCAGACAGGTGGCCATCGGTCTAGTCCTTCCAATCCCAATGGACTACGACGCCTGAAGTCGTTTTCCTTGGCGCCATGGCCATAGAACACCGTCAACTACGTGCACAGGCTTCTAAAGGTTGTAATATGGCCTTTTGCAGCCTAATAAGGGCCTTACACGTAAATCACGTGGTTCGACGAGCCCAGACAGGTGGCCATCGGTCTAGTCCTTCCAATCCCAATGGACTACGACGCCTGAAGTCGTTTTCCTTGGCGCCATGGCCATAGAACACCGTCAACTACGTGCACAGGCTTCTAAAGGTTGTAATATGGCCTTTTGCAGCCTAATAAGGCCTTACACGTAAATCACGTGGTTCCACGAGCCCAGACAGGTGGCCATCGGTCTAGTCCTTCCAATCCCAATGGACTACGACGCCTGAAGTCGTTTTCCTTGGCGCCATGGCCATAGAACACCGTCAACTACGTGCACAGGCTTCTAAAGGTTGTAATATGGCCTTTTGCAGCCTAATAAGGGCCTTACACGTAAATCACGTGGTTCCACGAGCCCAGACAGGTGGCCATCGGTCTAGTCCTTCCAATCCCAATGGACTACGACGCCTGAAGTCGTTTTCCTTGGCGCCATGGCCATAGAACACCGTCAACTACGTGCACAGGCTTCTAAAGGTTGTAATATGGCCTTTTGCAGCCTAATAAGGGCCTTACACGTAAATCACGTGGTTCCACGAGCCCAGACAGGTGGCCATCGGTCTAGTCCTTCCAATCCCAATGGACTACGACGCCTGAAGTCGTTTTCCTTGGCGCCATGGCCATAGAACACCGTCAACTACGTGCACAGGCTTCTAAAGGTTGTAATATGGCCTTTTGCAGCCTAATAAGGCCTTACACGTAAATCACGTGGTTCCACGAGCCCAGACAGGTGGCCATCGGTCTAGTCCTTCCAATCCCAATGGACTACGACGCCTGAAGTCGTTTTCCTTGGCGCCATGGCCATAGAACACCGTCAACTACGTGCACAGGCTTCTAAAGGTTGTAATATGGCCTTTTGCAGCCTAATAAGGGCCTTACACGTAAATCACGTGGTTCCACGAGCCCAGACAGGTGGCCATCGGTCTAGTCCTTCCAATCCCAATGGACTACGACGCCTGAAGTCGTTTTCCTTGGCGCCATGGCCATAGAACACCGTCAACTACGTGCACAGGCTTCTAAAGGTTGTAATATGGCCTTTTGCAGCCTAATAAGGCCTTACACGTAAATCACGTGGTTCCACGAGCCCAGACAGGTGGCCATCGGTCTAGTCCTTCCAATCCCAATGGACTACGACGCCTGAAGTCGTTTTCCTTGGCGCCATGGCCATAGAACACCGTCAACTACGTGCACAGGCTTCTAAAGGTTGTAATATGGCCTTTTGCAGCCTAATAAGGGCCTTACACGTAAATCACGTGGTTCCACGAGCCCAGACAGGTGGCCATCGGTCTAGTCCTTCCAATCCCAATGGACTACGACGCCTGAAGTCGTTTTCCTTGGCGCCATGGCCATAGAACACCGTCAACTACGTGCACAGGCTTCTAAAGGTTGTAATATGGCCTTTTGCAGCCTAATAAGGGCCTTACACGTAAATCACGTGGTTCCACGAGCCCAGACAGGTGGCCATCGGTCTAGTCCTTCCAATCCCAATGGACTACGACGCCTGAAGTCGTTTTCCTTGGCGCCATGGCCATAGAACACCGTCAACTACGTGCACAGGCTTCTAAAGGTTGTAATATGGCCTTTTGCAGCCTAATAAGGCCTTACACGTAAATCACGTGGTTCCACGAGCCCAGACAGGTGGCCATCGGTCTAGTCCTTCCAATCCCAATGGACTACGACGCCTGAAGTCGTTTTCCTTGGCGCCATGGCCATAGAACACCGTCAACTACGTGCACAGGCTTCTAAAGGTTGTAATATGGCCTTTTGCAGCCTAATAAGGGCCTTACACGTAAATCACGTGGTTCCACGAGCCCAGACAGGTGGCCATCGGTCTAGTCCTTCCAATCCCAATGGACTACGACGCCTGAAGTCGTTTTCCTTGGCGCCATGGCCATAGAACACCGTCAACTACGTGCACAGGCTTCTAAAGGTTGTAATATGGCCTTTTGCAGCCTAATAAGGCCTTACACGTAAATCACGTGGTTCCACGAGCCCAGACAGGTGGCCATCGGTCTAGTCCTTCCAATCCCAATGGACTACGACGCCTGAAGTCGTTTTCCTTGGCGCCATGGCCATAGAACACCGTCAACTACGTGCACAGGCTTCTAAAGGTTGTAATATGGCCTTTTGCAGCCTAATAAGGCCTTACACGTAAATCACGTGGTTCCACGAGCCCAGACAGGTGGCCATCGGTCTAGTCCTTCCAATCCCAATGGACTACGACGCCTGAAGTCGTTTTCCTTGGCGCCATGGCCATAGAACACCGTCAACTACGTGCACAGGCTTCTAAAGGTTGTAATATGGCCTTTTGCAGCCTAATAAGGCCTTACACGTAAATCACGTGGTTCCACGAGCCCAGACAGGTGGCCATCGGTCTAGTCCTTCCAATCCCAATGGACTACGACGCCTGAAGTCGTTTTCCTTGGCGCCATGGCCATAGAACACCGTCAACTACGTGCACAGGCTTCTAAAGGTTGTAATATGGCCTTTTGCAGCCTAATAAGGCCTTACACGTAAATCACGTGGTTCCACGAGCCCAGACAGGTGGCCATCGGTCTAGTCCTTCCAATCCCAATGGACTACGACGCCTGAAGTCGTTTTCCTTGGCGCCATGGCCATAGAACACCGTCAACTACGTGCACAGGCTTCTAAAGGTTGTAATATGGCCTTTTGCAGCCTAATAAGGGCCTTACACGTAAATCACGTGGTTCCACGAGCCCAGACAGGTGGCCATCGGTCTAGTCCTTCCAATCCCAATGGACTACGACGCCTGAAGTCGTTTTCCTTGGCGCCATGGCCATAGAACACCGTCAACTACGTGCACAGGCTTCTAAAGGTTGTAATATGGCCTTTTGCAGCCTAATAAGGGCCTTACACGTAAATCACGTGGTTCCACGAGCCCAGACAGGTGGCCATCGGTCTAGTCCTTCCAATCCCAATGGACTACGACGCCTGAAGTCGTTTTCCTTGGCGCCATGGCCATAGAACACCGTCAACTACGTGCACAGGCTTCTAAAGGTTGTAATATGGCCTTTTGCAGCCTGCCCAGACAGGTGGCCATCGGTCTAGTCCTTCCAATCCCAATGGACTACGACGCCTGAAGTCGTTTTCCTTGGCGCCATGGCCATAGAACACCGTCAACTACGTGCACAGGCTTCTAAAGGTTGTAATATGGCCTTTTGCAGCCTAATAAGGGCCTTACACGTAAATCACGTGGTTCCACGAGCCCAGACAGGTGGCCATCGGTCTAGTCCTTCCAATCCCAATGGACTACGACGCCTGAAGTCGTTTTCCTTGGCGCCATGGCCATAGAACACCGTCAACTACGTGCACAGGCTTCTAAAGGTTGTAATATGGCCTTTTGCAGCCTAATAAGGCCTTACACGTAAATCACGTGGTTCCACGAGCCCAGACAGGTGGCCATCGGTCTAGTCCTTCCAATCCCAATGGACTACGACGCCTGAAGTCGTTTTCCTTGGCGCCATGGCCATAGAACACCGTCAACTACGTGCACAGGCTTCTAAAGGTTGTAATATGGCCTTTTGCAGCCTAATAAGGCCTTACACGTAAATCACGTGGTTCCACGAGCCCAGACAGGTGGCCATCGGTCTAGTCCTTCCAATCCCAATGGACTACGACGCCTGAAGTCGTTTTCCTTGGCGCCATGGCCATAGAACACCGTCAACTACGTGCACAGGCTTCTAAAGGTTGTAATATGGCCTTTTGCAGCCTAATAAGGGCCTTACACGTAAATCACGTGGTTCCACGAGCCCAGACAGGTGGCCATCGGTCTAGTCCTTCCAATCCCAATGGACTACGACGCCTGAAGTCGTTTTCCTTGGCGCCATGGCCATAGAACACCGTCAACTACGTGCACAGGCTTCTAAAGGTTGTAATATGGCCTTTTGCAGCCTAATAAGGCCTTACACGTAAATCACGTGGTTCGACGAGCCCAGACAGGTGGCCATCGGTCTAGTCCTTCCAATCCCAATGGACTACGACGCCTGAAGTCGTTTTCCTTGGCGCCATGGCCATAGAACACCGTCAACTACGTGCACAGGCTTCTAAAGGTTGTAATATGGCCTTTTGCAGCCTAATAAGGCCTTACACGTAAATCACGTGGTTCCACGAGCCCAGACAGGTGGCCATCGGTCTAGTCCTTCCAATCCCAATGGACTACGACGCCTGAAGTCGTTTTCCTTGGCGCCATGGCCATAGAACACCGTCAACTACGTGCACAGGCTTCTAAAGGTTGTAATATGGCCTTTTGCAGCCTAATAAGGCCTTACACGTAAATCACGTGGTTCCACGAGCCCAGACAGGTGGCCATCGGTCTAGTCCTTCCAATCCCAATGGACTACGACGCCTGAAGTCGTTTTCCTTGGCGCCATGGCCATAGAACACCGTCAACTACGTGCACAGGCTTCTAAAGGTTGTAATATGGCCTTTTGCAGCCTAATAAAGGCCTTACACGTAAATCACGTGGTTCCACGAGCCCAGACAGGTGGCCATCGGTCTAGTCCTTCCAATCCCAATGGACTACGACGCCTGAAGTCGTTTTCCTTGGCGCCATGGCCATAGAACACCGTCAACTACGTGCACAGGCTTCTAAAGGTTGTAATATGGCCTTTTGCAGCCTAATAAGGCCTTACACGTAAATCACGTGGTTCGACGAGCCCAGACAGGTGGCCATCGGTCTAGTCCTTCCAATCCCAATGGACTACGACGCCTGAAGTCGTTTTCCTTGGCGCCATGGCCATAGAACACCGTCAACTACGTGCACAGGCTTCTAAAGGTTGTAATATGGCCTTTTGCAGCCTAATAAGGCCTTACACGTAAATCACGTGGTTCCACGAGCCCAGACAGGTGGCCATCGGTCTAGTCCTTCCAATCCCAATGGACTACGACGCCTGAAGTCGTTTTCCTTGGCGCCATGGCCATAGAACACCGTCAACTACGTGCACAGGCTTCTAAAGGTTGTAATATGGCCTTTTGCAGCCTAATAAGGGCCTTACACGTAAATCACGTGGTTCGACGAGCCCAGACAGGTGGCCATCGGTCTAGTCCTTCCAATCCCAATGGACTACGACGCCTGAAGTCGTTTTCCTTGGCGCCATGGCCATAGAACACCGTCAACTACGTGCACAGGCTTCTAAAGGTTGTAATATGGCCTTTTGCAGCCTAATAAGGGCCTTACACGTAAATCACGTGGTTCCACGAGCCCAGACAGGTGGCCATCGGTCTAGTCCTTCCAATCCCAATGGACTACGACGCCTGAAGTCGTTTTCCTTGGCGCCATGGCCATAGAACACCGTCAACTACGTGCACAGGCTTCTAAAGGTTGTAATATGGCCTTTTGCAGCCTAATAAGGGCCTTACACGTAAATCACGTGGTTCCACGAGCCCAGACAGGTGGCCATCGGTCTAGTCCTTCCAATCCCAATGGACTACGACGCCTGAAGTCGTTTTCCTTGGCGCCATGGCCATAGAACACCGTCAACTACGTGCACAGGCTTCTAAAGGTTGTAATATGGCCTTTTGCAGCCTAATAAGGCCTTACACGTAAATCACGTGGTTCGACGAGCCCAGACAGGTGGCCATCGGTCTAGTCCTTCCAATCCCAATGGACTACGACGCCTGAAGTCGTTTTCCTTGGCGCCATGGCCATAGAACACCGTCAACTACGTGCACAGGCTTCTAAAGGTTGTAATATGGCCTTTTGCAGCCTAATAAGGCCTTACACGTAAATCACGTGGTTCGACGAGCCCAGACAGGTGGCCATCGGTCTAGTCCTTCCAATCCCAATGGACTACGACGCCTGAAGTCGTTTTCCTTGGCGCCATGGCCATAGAACACCGTCAACTACGTGCACAGGCTTCTAAAGGTTGTAATATGGCCTTTTGCAGCCTAATAAGGCCTTACACGTAAATCACGTGGTTCGACGAGCCCAGACAGGTGGCCATCGGTCTAGTCCTTCCAATCCCAATGGACTACGACGCTGAAGTCGTTTTCCTTGGCGCCATGGCCATAGAACACCGTCAACTACGTGCACAGGCTTCTAAAGGTTGTACTATGGCCTTTTGCAGCCTAAAAAGGGCCTTACACGTAAATCACGTGGTTCCACGAGTCCAGACAGGTGGCCATCGGTCTAGTCCTTCCAATCCCAATGGACTACGACGCCTGAAGTCGTTTTCCTTGGCGCCATGGCCATAGAACACCGTCAACTACGTGCACAGGCTTCTAAAGGTTGTAATATGGCCTTTTGCAGCCTAATAAGGGCCTTACACGTAAATCACGTGGTTCCACGAGCCCAGACAGGTGGCCATCGGTCTAGTCCTTCCAATCCCAATGGACTACGACGCCTGAAGTCGTTTTCCTTGGCGCCATGGCCATAGAACACCGTCAACTACGTGCACAGGCTTCTAAAGGTTGTAATATGGCCTTTTGCAGCCTAATAAGGCCTTACACGTAAATCACGTGGTTCCACGAGCCCAGACAGGTGGCCATCGGTCTAGTCCTTCCAATCCCAATGGACTACGACGCCTGAAGTCGTTTTCCTTGGCGCCATGGCCATAGAACACCGTCAACTACGTGCACAGGCTTCTAAAGGTTGTAATATGGCCTTTTGCAGCCTAATAAGGCCTTACACGTAAATCACGTGGTTCCACGAGCCCAGACAGGTGGCCATCGGTCTAGTCCTTCCAATCCCAATGGACTACGACGCCTGAAGTCGTTTTCCTTGGCGCCATGGCCATAGAACACCGTCAACTACGTGCACAGGCTTCTAAAGGTTGTAATATGGCCTTTTGCAGCCTAATAAGGGCCTTACACGTAAATCACGTGGTTCGACGAGCCCAGACAGGTGGCCATCGGTCTAGTCCTTCCAATCCCAATGGACTACGACGCTGAAGTCGTTTTCCTTGGCGCCATGGCCATAGAACACCGTCAACTACGTGCACAGGCTTCTAAAGGTTGTAATATGGCCTTTTGCAGCCTAATAAGGCCTTACACGTAAATCACGTGGTTCACGAGCCCAGACAGGTGGCCATCGGTCTAGTCCTTCCAATCCCAATGGACTACGACGCCTGAAGTCGTTTTCCTTGGCGCCATGGCCATAGAACACCGTCAACTACGTGCACAGGCTTCTAAAGGTTGTAATATGGCCTTTTGCAGCCTAATAAGGGCCTTACACGTAAATCACGTGGTTCGACGAGCCCAGACAGGTGGCCATCGGTCTAGTCCTTCCAATCCCAATGGACTACGACGCCTGAAGTCGTTTTCCTTGGCGCCATGGCCATAGAACACCGTCAACTACGTGCACAGGCTTCTAAAGGTTGTAATATGGCCTTTTGCAGCCTAATAAGGGCCTTACACGTAAATCACGTGGTTCCACGAGCCCAGACAGGTGGCCATCGGTCTAGTCCTTCCAATCCCAATGGACTACGACGCCTGAAGTCGTTTTCCTTGGCGCCATGGCCATAGAACACCGTCAACTACGTGCACAGGCTTCTAAAGGTTGTAATATGGCCTTTTGCAGCCTAATAAGGCCTTACACGTAAATCACGTGGTTCGACGAGCCCAGACAGGTGGCCATCGGTCTAGTCCTTCCAATCCCAATGGACTACGACGCCTGAAGTCGTTTTCCTTGGCGCCATGGCCATAGAACACCGTCAACTACGTGCACAGGCTTCTAAAGGTTGTAATATGGCCTTTTGCAGCCTAATAAGGCCTTACACGTAAATCACGTGGTTCCACGAGCCCAGACAGGTGGCCATCGGTCTAGTCCTTCCAATCCCAATGGACTACGACGCCTGAAGTCGTTTTCCTTGGCGCCATGGCCATAGAACACCGTCAACTACGTGCACAGGCTTCTAAAGGTTGTAATATGGCCTTTTGCAGCCTAATAAGGCCTTACACGTAAATCACGTGGTTCCACGAGCCCAGACAGGTGGCCATCGGTCTAGTCCTTCCAATCCCAATGGACTACGACGCTGAAGTCGTTTTCCTTGGCGCCATGGCCATAGAACACCGTCAACTACGTGCACAGGCTTCTAAAGGTTGTAATATGGCCTTTTGCAGCCTAATAAGGGCCTTACACGTAAATCACGTGGTTCCACGAGCCCAGACAGGTGGCCATCGGTCTAGTCCTTCCAATCCCAATGGACTACGACGCCTGAAGTCGTTTTCCTTGGCGCCATGGCCATAGAACACCGTCAACTACGTGCACAGGCTTCTAAAGGTTGTAATATGGCCTTTTGCAGCCTAATAAGGCCTTACACGTAAATCACGTGGTTCCACGAGCCCAGACAGGTGGCCATCGGTCTAGTCCTTCCAATCCCAATGGACTACGACGCCTGAAGTCGTTTTCCTTGGCGCCATGGCCATAGAACACCGTCAACTACGTGCACAGGCTTCTAAAGGTTGTAATATGGCCTTTTGCAGCCTAATAAGGCCTTACACGTAAATCACGTGGTTCGACGAGCCCAGACAGGTGGCCATCGGTCTAGTCCTTCCAATCCCAATGGACTACGACGCCTGAAGTCGTTTTCCTTGGCGCCATGGCCATAGAACACCGTCAACTACGTGCACAGGCTTCTAAAGGTTGTAATATGGCCTTTTGCAGCCTAATAAGGCCTTACACGTAAATCACGTGGTTCCACGAGCCCAGACAGGTGGCCATCGGTCTAGTCCTTCCAATCCCAATGGACTACGACGCCTGAAGTCGTTTTCCTTGGCGCCATGGCCATAGAACACCGTCAACTACGTGCACAGGCTTCTAAAGGTTGTAATATGGCCTTTTGCAGCCTAATAAGGCCTTACACGTAAATCACGTGGTTCCACGAGCCCAGACAGGTGGCCATCGGTCTAGTCCTTCCAATCCCAATGGACTACGACGCCTGAAGTCGTTTTCCTTGGCGCCATGGCCATAGAACACCGTCAACTACGTGCACAGGCTTCTAAAGGTTGTAATATGGCCTTTTGCAGCCTAATAAGGCCTTACACGTAAATCACGTGGTTCGAGCCAGACAGGTGGCCATCGGTCTAGTCCTTCCAATCCCAATGGACTACGACGCCTGAAGTCGTTTTCCTTGGCGCCATGGCCATAGAACACCGTCAACTACGTGCACAGGCTTCTAAAGGTTGTAATATGGCCTTTTGCAGCCTAATAAGGGCCTTACACGTAAATCACGTGGTTCGACGAGCCCAGACAGGTGGCCATCGGTCTAGTCCTTCCAATCCCAATGGACTACGACGCCTGAAGTCGTTTTCCTTGGCGCCATGGCCATAGAACACCGTCAACTACGTGCACAGGCTTCTAAAGGTTGTAATATGGCCTTTTGCAGCCTAATAAGGGCCTTACACGTAAATCACGTGGTTCCACGAGCCCAGACAGGTGGCCATCGGTCTAGTCCTTCCAATCCCAATGGACTACGACGCCTGAAGTCGTTTTCCTTGGCGCCATGGCCATAGAACACCGTCAACTACGTGCACAGGTTTCTAAAGGTTGTAATATGGCCTTTTGCAGCCTAATAAGGGCCTTACACGTAAATCACGTGGTTCGACGAGCCCAGACAGGTGGCCATCGGTCTAGTCCTTCCAATCCCAATGGACTACGACGCTTGAAGTCGTTTTCATAGCCGCCATGGCCATAGAACACCGTCAACTACGTGCACAGGCTTCTAAAGGTTGTAATATGGCCTTTTGCAGCCTAATAAGGCCTTACACGTAAATCACGTGGTTCCGAGCCCAGACAGGTGGCCATCGGTCTAGTCCTTCCAATCCCAATGGACTACGACGCCTGAAGTCGTTTTCCTTGGCGCCATGGCCATAGAACACCGTCAACTACGTGCACAGGCTTCTAAAGGTTGTAATATGGCCTTTTGCAGCCTAATAAGGGCCTTACACGTAAATCACGTGGTTCGAAGAGCCCAGACAGGTGGCCATCGGTCTAGTCCTTCCAATCCCAATGGACTACGACGCCTGAAGTCGTTTTCCTTGGCGCCATGGCCATAGAACACCGTCAACTACGTGCACAGGCTTCTAAAGGTTGTAATATGGCCTTTTGCAGCCTAATAAGGCCTTACACGTAAATCACGTGGTTCGACGAGCCCAGACAGGTGGCCATCGGTCTAGTCCTTCCAATCCCAATGGACTACGACGCCTGAAGTCGTTTTCCTTGGCGCCATGGCCATAGAACACCGTCAACTACGTGCACAGGCTTCTAAAGGTTGTAATATGGCCTTTTGCAGCCTAATAAGGGCCTTACACGTAAATCACGTGGTTCCACGAGCCCAGACAGGTGGCCATCGGTCTAGTCCTTCCAATCCCAATGGACTACGACGCCTGAAGTCGTTTTCCTTGGCGCCATGGCCATAGAACACCGTCAACTACGTGCACAGGCTTCTAAAGGTTGTAATATGGCCTTTTGCAGCCTAATAAGGCCTTACACGTAAATCACGTGGTTCGACGAGCCCAGACAGGTGGCCATCGGTCTAGTCCTTCCAATCCCAATGGACTACGACGCCTGAAGTCGTTTTCCTTGGCGCCATGGCCATAGAACACCGTCAACTACGTGCACAGGCTTCTAAAGGTTGTAATATGGCCTTTTGCAGCCTAATAAGGCCTTACACGTAAATCACGTGGTTCGACGAGCCCAGACAGGTGGCCATCGGTCTAGTCCTTCCAATCCCAATGGACTACGACGCCTGAAGTCGTTTTCCTTGGCGCCATGGCCATAGAACACCGTCAACTACGTGCACAGGCTTCTAAAGGTTGTAATATGGCCTTTTGCAGCCTAATAAGGGCCTTACACGTAAATCACGTGGTTCCACGAGCCCAGACAGGTGGCCATCGGTCTAGTCCTTCCAATCCAATGGACTACGACGCCTGAAGTCGTTTTCCTTGGCGCCATGGCCATAGAACACCGTCAACTACGTGCACAGGCTTCTAAAGGTTGTAATATGGCCTTTTGCAGCCTAATAAGGCCTTACACGTAAATCACGTGGTTCCACGAGCCCAGACAGGTGGCCATCGGTCTAGTCCTTCCAATCCCAATGGACTACGACGCCTGAAGTCGTTTTCCTTGGCGCCATGGCCATAGAACACCGTCAACTACGTGCACAGGCTTCTAAAGGTTGTAATATGGCCTTTTGCAGCCTAATAAGGCCTTACACGTAAATCACGTGGTTCCACGAGCCCAGACAGGTGGCCATCGGTCTAGTCCTTCCAATCCAATGGACTACGACGCCTGAAGTCGTTTTCCTTGGCGCCATGGCCATAGAACACCGTCAACTACGTGCACAGGCTTCTAAAGGTTGTAATATGGCCTTTTCCAGCCTAATAAGGGCCTTACACGTAAATCACGTGGTTCGACGAGCCCAGACAGGTGGCCATCGGTCTAGTCCTTCCAATCCAAAATGAACTACGACGCCTGAAGTCGTTTTCCTTGGCGCAATAGCCATAGAACACCGTCAACTACGTGCACAGGCTTCTAAAGGTTGTAATATGGCCTTTTGCAGCCTAATAAGGGCCTTACACGTAAATCACGTGGTTCCACGAGCCCAGACAGGTGGCCATCGGTCTAGTCCTTCCAATCCAATGGACTACGACGCCTGAAGTCGTTTTCCTTGGCGCCATGGCCATAGAACACCGTCAACTACGTGCACAGGCTTCTAAAGGTTGTAATATGGCCTTTTGCAGCCTAATAAGGCCTTACACGTAAATCACGTGGTTCCACGAGCCCAGACAGGTGGCCATCGGTCTAGTCCTTCCAATCCCAATGGACTACGACGCCTGAAGTCGTTTTCCTTGGCGCCATGGCCATAGAACACCGTCAACTACGTGCACAGGCTTCTAAAGGTTGTAATATGGCCTTTTGCAGCCTAATAAGGCCTTACACGTAAATCACGTGGTTCCACGAGCCCAGACAGGTGGCCATCGGTCTAGTCCTTCCAATCCCAATGGACTACGACGCCTGAAGTCGTTTTCCTTGGCGCATGGCCATAGAACACCGTCAACTACGTGCACAGGCTTCTAAAGGTTGTAATATGGCCTTTTGCAGCCTAATAAGGCCTTACACGTAAATCACGTGGTTCACGAGCCCAGACAGGTGGCCATCGGTCTAGTCCTTCCAATCCCAATGGACTACGACGCCTGAAGTCGTTTTCCTTGGCGCATGGCCATAGAACACCGTCAACTACGTGCACAGGCTTCTAAAGGTTGTAATATGGCCTTTTGCAGCCTAATAAGGGCCTTACACGTAAATCACGTGGTTCCACGAGCCCAGACAGGTGGCCATCGGTCTAGTCCTTCCAATCCCAATGGACTACGACGCCTGAAGTCGTTTTCCTTGGCGCCATGGCCATAGAACACCGTCAACTACGTGCACAGGCTTCTAAAGGTTGTAATATGGCCTTTTGCAGCCTAATAAGGGCCTTACACGTAAATCACGTGGTTCCACGAGCCCAGACAGGTGGCCATCGGTCTAGTCCTTCCAATCCCAATGGACTACGACGCCTGAAGTCGTTTTCCTTGGCGCCATGGCCATAGAACACCGTCAACTACGTGCACAGGCTTCTAAAGGTTGTAATATGGCCTTTTGCAGCCTAATAAGGCCTTACACGTAAATCACGTGGTTCGACGAGCCCAGACAGGTGGCCATCGGTCTAGTCCTTCCAATCCAATGGACTACGACGCTGAAGTCGTTTTCCTTGGCGCCATGGCCATAGAACACCGTCAACTACGTGCACAGGCTTCTAAAGGTTGTAATATGGCCTTTTGCAGCCTAATAAGGCCTTACACGTAAATCACGTGGTTCCACGAGCCCAGACAGGTGGCCATCGGTCTAGTCCTTCCAATCCAATGACTACGACGTCTGAAGTCGTTTTCCTTGGCGCCATGGCCATAGAACACCGTCAACTACGTGCACAGGCTTCTAAAGGTTGTAATATGGCCTTTTGCAGCCTAATAAGGCCTTACACGTAAATCACGTGGTTCCACGAGCCCAGACAGGTGGCCATCGGTCTAGTCCTTCCAATCCAATGGACTACGACGCTGAAGTCGTTTTCCTTGGCGCCATGGCCATAGAACACCGTCAACTACGTGCACAGGCTTCTAAAGGTTGTAATATGGCCTTTTGCAGCCTAATAAGGGCCTTACACGTAAATCACGTGGTTCCACGAGCCCAGACAGGTGGCCATCGGTCTAGTCCTTCCAATCCAATGGACTACGACGCCTGAAGTCGTTTTCCTTGGCGCCATGGCCATAGAACACCGTCAACTACGTGCACAGGCTTCTAAAGGTTGTAATATGGCCTTTTGCAGCCTAATAAGGCCTTACACGTAAATCACGTGGTTCCACGAGCCCAGACAGGTGGCCATCGGTCTAGTCCTTCCAATCCCAATGGACTACGACGCTGAAGTCGTTTTCCTTGGCGCCATGGCCATAGAACACCGTCAACTACGTGCACAGGCTTCTAAAGGTTGTAATATGGCCTTTTGCAGCCTAATAAGGGCCTTACACGTAAATCACGTGGTTCCACGAGCCCAGACAGGTGGCCATCGGTCTAGTCCTTCCAATCCAATGGACTACGACGCCTGAAGTCGTTTTCCTTGGCGCCATGGCCATAGAACACCGTCAACTACGTGCACAGGCTTCTAAAGGTTGTAATATGGCCTTTTGCAGCCTAATAAGGGCCTTACACGTAAATCACGTGGTTCCACGA
>JASGCC010003748.1:0-22658 GCA_030067915.1 Hydractinia echinata | reverse complement strand
TGAAAAATAAAATTTATGTGTGCACCATCAAACATGGATTTAAAATTATCAATATTTCTTGATGATGACACGGATGTAGTGTTTGTGATATTTTTCAAAGGACGTATTTTACCACGATTGTTTGAACTGATTAGGTCTGACATGTATTCTTGCTGTTTACTGTAAGCTGTGTGATACGATTTTAAACTTTCGATGTTTTTGTGACCACTTCATTGAGAAACATGAATTGGATAGACGTTGTTATTAAGAAGAGTTGAAATGGCTGTTTTTCTAGCAGAGTGATTTTGGATTTACTGCAACTTGATTTTTGAGTCTGTAATAAGTCAGAAGCATCAAAGAGAAATTTTCCCAGTAAATTTTTACGTAAAGGCCGATCGAAATACCATGCTTTGTTTTTACAATGCTGGGATGGAACAACAGTTAGAAAGAATGTTGAGTCATTTGTTTTATTTGTGTGTGACCGCTGACTAAGAAATAGTTCGTTAAGGCTTACAGGACAACGGTCGGTGCTTGTGGCATATGCTCGAGGGTTAAAAGATCGCTGATAGGAGTTACTTTATTCCCCTGATTTCGTTTTGCTTTCTCTTTTTTGTCCCATTCTAAGTATTTTCTCCCGTCCGTATCGACACAAAGTTTTATGTCTCCGAATTTTATCTTCCTTGATTCATCCCTGGCACAATAACCAAAGTATGTTGCAACAATCCACCTTAAAGTTAAGTGTCTTACTATCTTTAACGTCGAAGTATTTGACTTCACGTTCTTCCAAAGGACGACTGGCATTGGGTTGTTTCTGTCTGCTAGCCAAATCTTTTCGTGATCTGTCAAATTCTTTGTCAGTTTTAATGTTCACTTTTTTCCCATTGTCATTAAGACCTCTTCGCCATGCGTTCCTGAATGCATTTAGTGTGTCCGGTTGGTACAAATTGTTTTGGTCATTTTTCTCATACTTTTTTTTCTATTTTTTTAACATGCATGGAAAATCGACACATCAGCTGATACAATTCATATGATGATAGATCGAAAATATCACGAGTCCAATCGGCATTAATTTCTTAATCTAATTTCTAAAACAACCTTAATCATTGAGAAGTTGTTAAATCTTAATATGTCGTCCGTTTATATTTATTGGCAACCAAAAAATCGATGATTTCATCGTCGATCGTAAGAACCTTTTTTGGAACTGATGTCAATGGTTGTGATGACATAAAATGTATTCCAAAATCGAAATTACTTTCCAGTTCTTCAATGATATTTGAATCGATCATATTGTTGTTTTTTGTAACTGTAAATTTTAAGATTTGTATGCAGCTAGCTATGTTTTCACGATTCTCCGGCAATGTATTTTGTTTACATTTATAGCTACCATTATTGTTGCTATGAGGTTAACCGTGCTGTATAAAGCCGTAGTGAAGGCTTTTTAGCCAATCAGCGTTGCGGATTTTCTGTATTAAACGGTTGAAAATAGCTAGCAGTTAATATTGTTTTAACATCAAGTTTGGTAAATTACAGAACAAATTTATAGGTGATGTTTTATAGACTTTATCAAAGAAAATTTCAAAGAATATAATCCACTTTGCAAAAGGTACGAAGTTTTAAAGCAAATTAAAACCAAACATGGCGAACCAAACGACGACTTGTTGTGATTTGGATTCTCTGCTTAACCTTTAGCACGCGCTCTATTTTTTCAGTTGATACCTCCAGCGCACTCCATATTTGGGTAGAAATAACCTCAGTGCTAAACCTGTTATAAACTCAAAAAGTAAACCAAAAAGCCTTAAAAGAATCCATTGAACAAAACCCTACACTACATTCAGCACACCAGTACCGACTATCTTTCCGCATGCCCCTTGCGCGACAGCGGACGCATGCAAGCTGTGGAGACATTCTTCTTACCGCGTCTGGAGTAGGATTGGATGAAATGTTTTTCAATCAACCTCAAGGATTTGTCAGCAGTGTTCCTTTTACCAGTTTGATAGTTTTTCACACCCAAAAACTGTGAAAAGTAATCATCTCGTGATTAGTGGTTTACGAAAACATAAAATGGTCAAAAATGCTTATTACCCGGATTCAGTTTTTGGTAAACGATGAAGCCAACAACTCTGCCAGTTTTCGATACCACTTGATTCCTCTCCTTTGGGAACTATAAGGAATCAAAACCTCACCTCTTCGTCTTTCCCACTATTCCACGAGCTCCCCTGTGTGGATTGTCGAGAGCATGCTTACAAACTTGGTGCTTTTTGTTTTGGTCACATCGTTCCATCTAAGGACAATTATGTTATCATAATGGTTTATAGGCGGGTCTCCTTTATTCAGCTTCCAAGACCAAATTCTTTAGGAAGGGCCTCTTTCTTGCGAAACGTCCGTAACAATCTGTTTGCGTATTCAATAACGCAATTGCTAGCTCTGGCGAAGTGTAATAATTATCTAGTTTAGGAACGCAATCTTTATCTAGAAAAGGTCTCATGAAAGATAATACAACTCTGGATAGAGACTTATAATCACCAAAAGCTTCTGGTAAATTCCGGTCATCATTTTCCTGCGGTAGGTTTATGTCACTGCATAATCAGTGGTCGCACCAGTATAAATAATAAACTTCGATAAATATCCTGTATTGCTCTCGCACAGAATAAACAGTTTAATTCCATACCGCTCACGTTTTGATGGAATATAAACACTGAATGATAACCTTCCTTTCCACAAAGATAAATATTCGTCAATTGCAATATTTCCTGTTGGTGTGTAAAACGGTTTCAAACTTTTCAGATAGCTTGTCAATAAAGAAGCGCAACCTATGTAGGCAATCATTTGGATCATAGTCAACAACTTCATAGAAGTCGTTTGTAAGTTCTACAAACTTATCGAGCATTTCGTCAATCAAGAATAACCAGCGATTAAAGGATACTTTTTGAACTCATAAGGTTGGACATTTTTCCCAGGGCTCCCAGTAAACCTAAACCTTCTATTTTGATTTGCATTGTTGCTCTTCCACGTTAGCTGCATCTCGCGTGACCTCTTCTTTGCAGCTACTTGAACGACCGCCATTCGTTGACGTTTACGTGTCTTCGCCACAACTGGTGGTGACAATGAAGACTGTTCGTTCCTTGCCTTTAGCTTTGGAAAAAAGGTCTGTCCCTGCCTTCTTTAACCCTTTTTTCTGGAGTAGTTTAATCATCATTAGAAGTGGAATCGCTTTCTGACGGGCGGTATTGGCGCGGATGATGTAGAGGGTGGCGTGGATGATGTAGAGGGTGGCGTGGGATGTTTGTAGAGGGTGGCGTGTCATTCTCCTGATAACTATTGTTCTCATTGTTGTCAAAGGTTGTGTCCTCTTGCTGATTAGACTAGCTTTAACTACCCATTTCATTTTTCGGTTTTCTCACAGAGTCTAAAGTAATAAGTAATAAAAGCAGAGGTAGCTAGCTAGCTATATAAAAAGGGTACGTAAAAGGACGCCTATAGGGCCCAAAAAATATTCATTGCATGACATATTTGAAAAAAATCTTAGCAGACACATCTGAAAGAATCTCCTTCATCAGAAAAGTCACTATCCAAATGGTCTATAAACCTCAAAAAGGTCTTGATCATTTCTAAAATGTATTTTATCTTGTTTTGAACTGGACGCCATTTTCTGCTGCAACTGTCTCATACAACAACGAAGTTTGGATATGTGCAAGAAGTAATTCAAGTTGCACAGAGCGCTAAAAATTCCTTTATATGGCGTATTTGTGTGTCTACTTACTATTTTAACCATTTTTGGGGGTTTTCGGCGCATTGTAGCTACCATATGACTTGCTCAAAGTGACTATTGTCTTAAAACGTATATATACGTTCTTTCGCGCGCTAAATGTTAAAATGGGGAAATGTATATGTAACTGATTTATCACTATTTTTTACATTAATGAACCCCTTTTTAGTCTCACTCACACCCAAAGCTAGCTAACATAAAACTACAACTAATCTAGCAGACAAATTGGTTACTTAGCTAGCATGGCAAAAAGGTTGACTGTAGCTAGCATATAAGAATTCTATGAAACAGATATTATACCTTGTACAGTGAGTAAGATAATTCTGCTCCGATTAGGAATTTCCCTTCACATAGCTACAAATCGTCCACAACATATGTTGGCTCTGGCAATTTTAAACCAAAAACTTTAGCAAAATCAGCAAAAGAACATAGGTTCATATTCTACAGAGAGTACTTCCCTTCCCACTCATGATCAATGTTTATATAGAGGTTGACGTGGTCACACGTGTAATCGTTTACACCCTCAGTCCCAAAGGACACTTTTTTCGAATGCCACGGAGGGGAGTGGAGAGCCATGTGGAACGATTGTAAAAAGGTACCGGATAGTAGACCTTGCTATGTCGCAGATTAGGAAATCATCTTTTTTTGTTTTTGTTTCCTACATCAATATCTACATTTTCTATTTACTGAAGTTTTTCGAAATCTGCCAAGCAGTTTTCATGGAAGCGGCAACATGTCTTCAAATATATACAGTCGACGCTCATTATCTCGAACCTCCGTTATCTCGAACTTTCTCTATCTCGAACTTTTTCTTCGGTCCCTTGAGTTCGAACTTTTCATGAAATACGCTCGTTATCTCGAACTTTCGCTATCTCGAACTTTTCTTTCGGTCCCTTGGGAGTTCGAGATAACGAGCGTCGACTGTATACACAATTTTCTTAGCAAAATACCTGAATATAGGCTGAATTTTCTTACATATTTGCTTAGATTTTATTCTTTATTTTGACTTTCTCGATGCTTTTATTTGAAGTTATAGTTATGTATTTTATTGAAGACATCTTTTATTTTTAATAAAGAAAAAGCAATTCTTTTGATATTTTTAGGATAAAACTTTGTTAGGATGCATATTTGACTGAATAAAATTTCCTGATCAGGGAAATCTCATAATTTCTACATTGGGAAATAATTTCCTGATAGGAAAATGATTTCTGTTTCTGTAACCTGACCTGAACTGTACCTAAAGGGAAGACATTTTTTGCGGGATTTAGTTTGCGGATCAGAATGTAAAAATGGGCGAATTTCGCGGTTGAGCAAAATTTCAAAATTTCGCGGTTTTCAATTTTCAGACAAAAAATTAACAAGAAATACAACATAAAATATATAATTTTCAATACTTCGTAAATGTTTTTCAAATTTCAAATTAATCTAAATCTGATGATTCTGGGTAATTACAGTGAATTCATTAGACATGTAATAATGAATCTGGAAATGATTGATCTGTGTGACTTCAGCGAACTATTTCTTCATTCAATTCAATACAAAATTCAGATTAATTACTTCATGTAATGAATCTTTTTGATGGATTCATCAGTTGAAGATTAATTATTTGAAAACTCTCGTGATCATACTACAGATTAATTGACGAAATACGTTAATTAATGAAACTAGATTAATTAATTAATTCGGTGTGACATAGGCTATTAACTAATTAACATTAACTAAGTAACTAATTAAGTTAATCTTCATCATCTTCGAGCAAATCAAAAATATTTCGTACGTTTTCACCAGTTTCTTCATCTTCATCTTCATCGTTTGAGCTTTCATCATATTGTGTGGCAAAGTATTCAGCGATTTCGACGTCATTTGACGGATCGATTGAATCGTTTGATTGCTCCAAAATTGTATCGATTAGATGAAAAGGATCGAGTTTTTTTAAACCATTTAGACCATCAGGCGTTTGATATAACAGCAGATTTCCAACCATTTGCAATAATATTTCTAACAGGGCATACATCAACAAATTATAGAAGATCTCCTTTGACGCAAGGGGACCTTGAAATTCCATGTTCAGTATCCATTTTTACATCGTTAACTCTGAAGTATAAGGAAATCATCAAACTTTATAAAGACATGATAGATGCACATTACACCGAGCCGGACGAAAATGCAGTTGTAGGTTCATTCACTCACCATTTCGTTGCCACCACCCGTGAATCAAGAGAGTAGGAAGAAGAAACAGAAACCTAAAGAACCTAGCAAATCAGTTATGTATCATGAAGCAAAGATGATTTGGTTTTTCAATAATTGTGTTGAGATATAACACCATAGGTGCACTGAAATGTTCCAAACTCAATTATTTTTCTAAAATATCTCAGCCAGGAGAAGAAAAAGGTATAAATAATTACTCCCCGAAAAAAATTACTCCCCCAGTAATAATTTCCCTGCAGTGGTAATTTCCCAGGAAATTATTACTCCAACAGGGAAATTATTACTCCCTTGAAACCACTCTTTTATGAATGGAGGAGTACTTTTTTCCCAGTAAAAACTAACTCTCATGAAGAACATTCCATTGCAAATTCGAATGCGCGGGCTTCCTTTTATTCATAATTTTTATAGTTTGTTTTATCGATTTCTAATCTTAAACAAGCTCCAGTTATTTTTACTTTGTTTGATACATTTTTTAAACTCAAACGTTTATTTTATCTACAACAAAATACTATTATTTACTTTATCCGATAAGTTCTTAAGATCAAGGTCAAAAGTTTGTTTTTTCTATTATTTAAAGCTCTAATAATCTATTATTTATTTCATTTATGAATTTTTAAGCTCAAGCAGTTCATGTTTTCCAGATTTTATAAGATTTCAAGCTCCGAAAATTTTTTTCTCTGTGACTTGTTAGCTATAATCATTTTGTTTCTAAACACAAAACCGATTGTACTTTTTTGTAAATTTTGTTAAATTTATTTCCTATTCATTTAATTACAGTTTTTCGTTGTAAGGTTGTAGTTATCGTGAGAAAATAAATTATCAAATGATCTTGAAATGATTATTCTAAAGTCAAGTTGAGCTGCATATATACCAACCATTTATAAGAAAAAATTAATGGTTTTTAATGGCTTCACTGAAAAAGAGAAGCCAAACCCACCCACCGGATTTTTAACTCTTTCGGTAGTCCACTGTAAGTTCTCTTAATAAATTCTTTTTATCAGCATAATAATGGTCATTTTTTATTTATTAAGATAGGGGAGTAAAAATTTCCTGTGGGGAGTAATAATTCTCTGGTAAATAGATACTCCCGGGAGTAACAATATCCCGGGAAATAAGTACTGGGGAGTACTTATTTCCTAGTAAATTATTACTGGGGAGTAAACTTTTAGGGGAGTATGTTTTTACTGTGACACCGGAAGTCATCAACTTAGATTATTAATATGTACTAGTTATCGCACAGTGCCGAGATGTTTCTCGTTACATATTTCACGAGCCTTTAGGCGAGTGAAATATACGAGAACATAAAAAAACGAAAAAAATATCAGCCGATATTTTTCGAGAGCATGTGCGATAACTTGTTTATCATATACTCGGTCTTATATCATGTTAATTTCACATAGTCGATTGCACACTGCATAATTATGTTCACGATATTGACAAGCATTGTTATGGGGCCAATCAAATCACTGCAAGGTAATTTATTTCAAAACTTGTGCACAACACTTAATAAGAACCACAGATGTATAATAAGTTAAGTAAACATAACACCGAAAGAAGAAAACACAGAACTCCATCGTCGTGCTATTATATAATTCTTTCGAGTTGACTGATATAATTCAATTGTCTTTCATCCCCGGTGAAGAGCGCGTGCTCTATGATTAATGACTATTTAATGACTGTTGAAACAAAAGAAAATTTTCGAATCATAATTTATGGGCATATGAGAAAAGTGAGACCGGATACCCTATGTGATACCCGAGACCCGATACCCGAGACCCAATACCCTGATACCGATACCCGATACCCGATACCCTGATTTTTTTTATTTATTAATTTTTTTCGGCGATGTTATATTTTAATAAAAATTCTAATTTTTTCTCATTATTTTCTTGTTTTTTCAACCTAACATATCAGAGATGATATGTTGGTTTATTCGAAGCAAGACGTACGTTCATCAAAGTATTTGGCGATACATATTATGTGAAAAATGATAAAAACAAAAAAACAACCATTCACAGTGTTGGAATGAACAAAAAAAACAACATTTTAACTTGTTGTGAAATTGCCTTCGGTTTAAAAGTTTCGAAATATGTGTGTATACTGTCTGCATTGCATGCAAAGTTGAATGTGGTCGAACTTTTTTTGAAGCAATGTGAAAAAAAGAGACCTAATATCAGAAACTATCTACACTACCGTTATCGCAGCCTACTATTGCTTCAACGACTTCACAGACACATATTTCATATTCAACGCAACCAATAGTATCATCTGCATACAAGCATCTTCAATACTATCATCAACGCAACCTATTCCACCTTAAACAACAGTTAATAAACCAGCACCACCTGTGCCAACAGATAATGATTATGTCTTGTTCCTTCCCAACTACGCCCACAAGAGTGAATAAACTTGCTGTGGTTGTGGAGGAAATTTTGGACAATATACAAAATTTAATCGTGGTTTCGAAAACCAAAAGGAGTTATGCCGACCCTACAACGAAAAAACAAACATACTCTAATGAATTTAAAAAGTCTACTATCACTTCAATCATTCATGTTTGAGCAGACAAAATAAATTTTTTTATGCTAGTTTCATTGTAGTTTCTGGCGATATAAAACCATTGTTGCAACATATTTGCATATTACGTGCAACAAATATTTCCATATAACGAAGAAATATACATATCAAAATGTGTTTTTATTATCGTTCATATTAAAAAATAATAATAATAATAAAAAAATATCAGGGTATCGGGTCTCGGGTATCGGTATCAGGGTATTGGGTATTGGGTCTCGGGTCTCGGGTCTCACTTTTCTCATATCCCTAATTTATGTATATTTGTGAAAATAAATTCACCGACAAGTTTTTGTTTTTAAGAACATATTAGGTTTTTCCTACGAATTTTCAACCAATCAAGGGAAAAATATAAGCTTTTTGCACGCTAAATCAGCCAATCAAAGGAAGAATATAAGCTTTTTGCACTCTGTATAAGTAAAAATTGCACTCGTTTCACGGTTAAAAAACAAAATACAGCATATATTTCGTGCAGATTAGCCAATCAAGTTGCGAGAAAAACTCGAAGTATATGATAAGAACTATATGTACAAACTGTTGAGCTGTATATATTAAAACAAGATCAGATAATATATCAACATCTAGTTGGTAATTAATGTTAAAAAATAACACAAAATAAGTGTCGTTAATAACTGCTCAAAAATAAAGAAGAAAAATAATCAAATTTCAAGGAATTTAATTTTGCAGTTGAGCAATTTGGACGTGTTTCGCGGAAAGGGCCAAAAACCGCAAAATTAAATTCCGCGAAAATTTCTTCTGCGAACATTTCTTGCCTTAAGGTATATACATCAATGCAGGATACCATTCTAGTTTGTTTTAAAGGGAGACTTTCACATGGCGATTATGAATGGCGAATCTGGTGGTGAATTAGCTGCGAAATATCTTTTTGATTTTCACGTGAAACGAAACACATGTGGCGAATTTAACATACTGGGTATAAAAACCAGACAGTTATTTTGAATTTTTTCCAGTAATGAGTTTTTCCGAGAATAAACACTGAATATTGCGTACTGATTGGTATTGAGGACATTAGTGAACCTTTAAGAAAGGGAAAAATTGCATGCAGCTCTATCTTCATAGCACATAGCCATCAATTTCATTAACGGAAATGTTATTCCAAACAAAACCGTTTTACTTCATCACAACGAAATGTAGTTATATTTATTTAACCATAATCTGCAATGTTCCTAATTTTGCTTTGCCGTTTTCTACTTTTCCTGCCCTTACCGTGCCTGTTAAGATAAAATCTTTTGATTGAACAAAATAAAACACACGAGAACTCGGTTTCTATTACGTTTCGACTAACAGTGGCATCTACAATTTTGAGCTTGCGAACCTAGAGAACCCTATCCCCCGCTCCTCGACCCTTTTTTATTGATTATATAGATTTATCTTATATATATCTTGTATTTATGACCCCTCTAATTACTTTAGTCGGTACTTTGAAAAGTACTGACTAAAGTAAAAAGCTAGCTATAGTTAAGCTAGCTCTAGCTAGGCAAGCCATAGTTATGTCTTAGCTTTGTTGTGCACTGTGCCAGTTACCACTAACTATTATCTATTTTAATAAGACAATTAGATCACGGATACGCATGACAACCCACAACGTGAACCAACAATTGATTTGTTTTGTATGAACATATAGTTATGTAGTGTATTGGCGCAATAATGAGTGTTGATAAATATTGCTAGCTATAGTAAAGAAGTTTTGAAAGAACTGAAAATGGCAGAGGTGGCGACTTTACGAATACTTGCTGTAAATTTCATTGGTTTAGTTATAACTACAGTAATCTTTATATTACATCGTTACTTTATAAGTCCGGTTCATGTCGTGTTTTCATGCAACGATGATCGTTTCATGAAACCCTTACATCCACACGAGAGAAATATATCCACAATGACAAGAAGTGTCACTGCTCTGGCAGTTGTGATTGTGGTAAGTGTTAAGTTTGCTTCTATATGAAGGATGCAGAAACACAGGAAGACTTTGGTAGTAAACGGGACATGCAACAAAGAGATTCTCTATTTTGTCTGTCTGTTTCAAAATGGTAGCTTATATTCCTTTGATCTTTCCACATTTTTGTAGAAACCAGGGGGTTGTTAAATCGAATGTTTGGTAAAAAACATTGCGGCAGTTATCAATATTAACAAAAGTATAAAACAACAATGATTTTTTTTTTGTAAAAATATCTTTCGATCGACAGTAAAAGACAATTAAAAGCTAAACAGGATTAAAAATGCTGTTCATAATTTATAATTAAAATCGCATTATAATCGCACCTATTCTTGCGGTCGGATTCGCGTCATAATACTGGTTGAACCAATCACGGGCCAGTATTCCGGTTAAGCAGCCATTATGAAATGGTTTACAAATGCCGTAATCATAATGTTTTTGTGGTGAAACCTTCATAAATACAATACTGGATTTTTCAAGGAATTCTTTTTTTTTAGTCAAATCTTTAATATGTTTTATATACTGCTTATTTTTGTCATTTTGCGACATTTTAACGCCGTTTTACTTGTAAATTCTGTTTAATTAAGGTTGCTACTGTGAAGGTTTGACCGTTAAAAGTCCACTTTGTACCCCATCGGAGAGCAACGAAGGAGAACATTCCGACCGCAATAATAATTAATACCTCATGTTAACAGTCGCTGGTACCTATAATATACAACTATTTTGAATAAAATTATTATAGGGAACAGTTTCGGACAAGGATGCACGAAATGTCGATGTAGGGAGTACGACATGCTATTTGCCGTGCATATTTTCACGGGCTATTGACTAGTTTATGAAAAAAACTCGTAGAAATCAACTTCCTTATATATTTTTGGGTTGGCATGTGTTAGTACATACATTTCATATATTATGTTGTACCTTTAAACTGATTTTAGTTTTATAAGCTAAAAATATCGTTCAGAATGCTGAAAAGGATAAGTTTATGGTTCAGTTTTTTTATCGGCTTAATCTATGCGTTAGCCGAAACTAAAACAACGTCTAGCCCTATATGGTATAAAGTACATATATATCTTTTTAAGTTTTATAACTGTTATTTAAATGTTAACAAAGAGAAGGGTGTGATAGGGACGGTTATCTAGAAAAAACTGCATATGTACAATATAAAGAAAGTAATATCTCGTGCAACTTGTGTACGGTACCATTATAAAAATCTAGCCAGCACAACGTCGCACATTTTGCGCTTAGTTCAATTAGTTGTGTATCATCTAAGCATTGCAAAATCCTCAACATATACTAAGCATTTAAAATTACTTGAATGTGTCCAGAGATTCCACAGGCCAAACTACGGTCAAAATCAAACTGCAAATGTGTCCCTCGTGAAGCTATAGTAGAACGAAAACAGACTATATGTTGTAGAACAGCGTCAAAAGACAAGCCATGCTTCCTTGAGATGGTCCGATAAATCTTCAGCCACTATGTAAGTAAGTAAGTAAGTAAGTAAGTAAGTAAGTAAGTAAGTAAGTAAGTAAGTAAGTAAGTAAGTAAGTAAGTAAGTAAGTAAGTAAGTAAGTAAGTAAGTAAGTAGTAAGTAAGTAAGTAAGTAAGTAAGTAAGTAAGTAAAGGGAAGTTCCATCCTAACGGTTGGCTCTTCCTCCCCATCGACTGTAACTATGTTACATTACCGCCAGAGATACGTATAGCATTGCTCTAACCTGCTTGCCTGCTACACAAGTCGGTTAGCGGTCAGTAGATGGCACCAAATCGGCTGACAACACTGCATTTAAAGTGCGCCGTAGTGGGGACTCGAACCTGAAACCTTATCATTACAAGTCGAATGTGCTACCACTTCACCATCTCCGCTATATCCAATCTTTTTTAGCGTCTACAGATTGACAGGTGTTCTGGACAGAACAACACCAACTGCAAAATTTATCTTAGAAGCGTGTTTGCTTGTTAGTCGTCCTGTAATTTTTAACCTTTTTTTCAGATTATAGTTGTGGATATTTCAACATATTGGTGTTCTCCTCGTGAAGGGAATAAAAGTAATGATGAAGACATCGTTCTGTCAATTGGTAAAATCAAAATTAAGGCCTGGGTTACACGGTAGGTTGGAGTTAGGTATACATTGTAATTTCTTTAGTTAAATTGGGACAGTTTTTTGTTTCTCAATATTTGATAACACGTAGGCAAAAATGCATAAACGCAAGCTAAAATATTTCCTCAACAAAAGTTTATTTGTATAAATGTATAACATTTTAAGTAATGTTCACACAACTTGTGATACAATTTAGAGCGGTAAATATCTTCCAAAAGGAATGCAACTTTTTTATATTAAAGTACATGTTTTGAACTCCTTCCGAGCCCATTTTCAACTTAAAATGTTTCACATGACATCGCGATATATACACAACTTTTATTACACAAGTATATTCAGTAAAATATAAATATGACCCGTATGGAACATTTACAAATAAAATACAGCACAAAAGTACCACAAGTAAAATGGATGGTGTTACACCAGTATAAAATATGTGTATAAATTAAATGACGTACAATGAAAAAGAATAAAAATAAACATTATTAAAATTTTTGTAATATATTAATTATCGACAAATTACAGGTAGTAGAGGCAATGTCGCAAACAAACAGGGTCAAAAGTAGTTCAAGATGGCGTACACGTTGCAATAATATGAATGCCTTCTTTTATTCTAAGAGCGTTTCGCTGAATCTATAATAGAAGCTGAATCTATAATAGAAAAGCATGAGCTGTCGGAAGAGTTTCTACAGTTCAAAGACGAATTTAAATGTTTGTTAATGTGAGATCACTTGTCAGTCTTGAGATGCTCAAAAATTTTGTTGAAAGGTGGCAAAAAGTTTCATCAATGCACGAATTGGTAAGACTTCGGCATTACAGTTTTTGTATACCAATTTGTAAACAGCAAAAGACTTGAGAGCAAGAGGAACACAATCTTTTGTCAAAAACATGGCACTGACTTTAAATGAAGTGAAAACTATAACTTAATATTGATACCAGCTTTACAATGCTTACTAATTATAGAACTCAACTTATCCTGCCCAAACTTAGAAAATTGGCCTACATATTGAGATTTGTATTAAAACTCCGATAAGGTTCTTAATTACTTGTGCGGATGAACTTCGAATTTTGCACTTTGTCTCACGATATATTTTGCAAAAGGTTGTAGGCAAGCCAGTGGATTGAAGGGAAACAACAAAGTAGCATTTTAATCTGTTAGAAAATTCCAAAATGTTAAGCATTTTAGAACAGTTGGGGAATTGGCGGCTTGTTGTATTATATGTATGTAAAACGATTGAGTGATTTGTATGTGATGCTTATAATCCTTTGATTTGTACACACATGCCCTAAAAACCAGCCAATCACACACGCATGCATTTTCGGTTTTACTCTCATTTTCTTAAAAACTTGAATTAGACAAACAGTTTGTATCTACGAGAAAATTTATATACTTCTTTTTTTTTCAGGTTGTGTAATCGGGTAATTATAGCCATTTGTGGATTCCTGTTGAACGAATTCATGTTAAATTTGATGAAGTGTTCGGTAGGAGAACTACGACCAAACTTCTTAACACAATGTCAACCTGATTACAACAAAGCGAATTGTTCTGCTGGTTACGTCACATCTGAAATATGTATGCAACATGTTCCTGACGCAGAAAGGTAATTGTTAGATGAGATGAAAAGTGAAATAAAGGATCATGCTTTAAAAAATATTTTTCACGTTTTTAAACTAAAATTTTGCTCACTCGTATAGGAGATTGAAAATAACAGTGAATATAAACATCTCTCTTAAATGCACGGTTATGGTTGCCCATGTGTAGCAATACTTAACAAAAACAATATATGCGAGCCATATCCTAGCCTGTCATTTTCTTATACCAACTAAGGTTCCGCCCCATAAGGTAACTTTTACGAACTCTTTCAGGACTTATTCATCTCATTGCATTTTTTTTTAAACTTTTTCAAAGATCAAATCATTGATAAAGAATTCTGAAATGTCTTCTAGCAATTTTGAACATACGGTCGACGTTCGATATCTCCAATACCCGTTATCTCGAACGTTTTTCCGGTTCCTGCAGTCATTGCAATCTCTTGTAGGCAAAATTACGTTCTATGTCTCGAACTCCGTTATCTCGAACTTTCGCTTTGTGAAACTATTTTTCCGGGTCCTTCAGCTCATTTTATCACGTTATCTCGAACTTTCGCTTTGTTTGTGAAACTATTTTTCCGGGTCCTTCAGCTCATTTTATCACGTTATCTCGAACTTTTCCATTATTTTTCCGAACAAAAACATTCGATTTTATAAAAAGTTCAATTAGAGAAAATTAATTTGACTAATTCTTATTAAGGTGGTGCATCCCCGCACGGCCATTCAAGACGGGAAATTCAGTCTGCGCCTGCGCGATTCTTGTGCGTTATATTTCGCACAAATCCAATATGGCGCCCAAACGGAAAACAATGAGAAAGTTGATATGGTTCAATAACCTCTTAATTTTTAGCCAATTACATTCAACGATTTTATGTCTAATCGTACTCAATATTTTGCCAAAGCTTGGTCACACTGCTTTAAATTTATTAAACTGCGTTATTTTGGCTGTGAGCTTTTCAGAACGAAGGTGAATTTTGGCGATCTGGTAAAGCTCTCACGATAGATAGATAGATAGATAGATGTGCATATTTTACATGGCTAGCCTCACAAATATTGAGGGATATACCCTGTCTATTATTTCCAGGAGGGGCCATGGCTTAGATGGAGAGTCCTAGAGTATTTAATGCTCATTTTGAGCTACGCAGACCCAATTAGGGCCCGCGCTCTACTAGACAACTCCCGGCAACATCCAACGGCCCACACAGTGTGCCATCTCTCCCCAATTTCCCTCACAGTTAACCCGGGGCTATGGTAACATTCACTCGCCCATGTTGAATCGCCGTCAAGAGGAATCGAACCCCGGTCTCCCGCACAGCGTACGAGAGCTATAACCACTAATCTACGGCGCCATCAGACACGAGATGGAAGGTCCTAAAGATTTAAAATTTCCTGGTATTTAAAGGTTTTTTGGCTAGTACTGAAGTTGCTTGTGGATGTATATATGATATGTGGAAACAGCAAAACAGACGTCGAAGCACTGTGCTTTTTTTTACAGAAGTTGTAAAGCCCCAAACCTGGGGCATCAGACACGAAGAAGCAAATTAACCATCAGTCAGGTAACTGCTTAAAAATTATATTTTCTGTGTGGTATAGATGCAGTGTAGCCATAAAACGTTCCTTAAATATAAAAATATATTTTAAATGTCCTTAAATTTTCTTTTTTTTACTTGAGGGGTCATGCTTTTTGCCATCGGTTTGACTTTCAGATGATGTTGCTCAAGCATAACTTTGACTCGAGCGTTGTGTGGTCGGACTGATGCATAAGTAGCTCTCAATTTGTTAAACTCTGGATGCATGCTCTCTCCTCCTTGTTCACCATACATGCCAAGACCAAAATGCCACCTCTTTTATAAAGTCAACTACATGGTCCTCCAACATGTGGAGTTTTGGTGTTATAGACCGGTTTGGAAAAGTGGTTCGTAGATAATCCATTAAATCTTTGATTGCAGCATCTAGAAAAGATCATTAAGTACAGTTGATTGACGTAGTATACATATACAGTAACAGTGCCAGTATCAATATGGAGCTTTCTTATGTTATAAACAGCTTTAAGAAAAATCTTTTACCAACCCAAGGGGCGTAAACCGGTTTAAAAGTATAAACGTTGTTTGTCGGACGGCCCCTTACCCAATTCATCTATCTTTTCATCACTAAATAAATCACACGAATTCATCAAGTTATGGCACAGTGCATATTTGAGAAAAAGGTGTTTGAACTGTGTTGCTATTTGAATGGCATCTGTGTGAATATCTGTGTCAACGAAACCCATTCGGTAAACTTCTTTAGGTATAGCATTACAAAGCTGCAAGTTGTTTTCTAACTAAAATATAATAAGCAGTATTAAATTTGTAACTTTGAGCAGATGATGTGATGCAAAGGCTAAACGTTATATTAATCTGACCAACCTTCAACATTTTGTTGACATGATTGCCTACAAAGGACTTTCCATGATATGCTTGACACTCCACTCCAAGTTCGTTTAGTACTTTATCCAGTAACTGTACTAGAGGCCCATCACTTTTATCAAGTTTACGTTTTTTGTTTAGCTCATCAATTTGTGACAACTGAATAGATAATATACATATATTTTTAGTAGTGCAATATAAATGACTATAACTAATAAAAACAAACATAATTACCTTTTCTTTTAATTTGGTTTTTAAATGGACCAACCGAGGTTCAAAAACTTCATTGATTTCTACCTCTTGATTAGGATTTTTTTAAATATTTGAATTTATTGCTTCGTAAACCAAATTTATTTTGTTTTCGTAGTCGCCCGCGAGATATTCAAGGTCTCTTATTTTGGACTGTGTTGTAACATATGCATCAAAATCATTTTGATCTAACTTCCTGTTATTTACTGCCATAGCTGCTGCAATTTTCACATCCAAAAGATGACAACGATCTTCAAGCATATTGAAGAATTTAAGATACGACCCCAACGAAATATGTAGAGCTGGTAATGCAACCTAGAAGAAAAGTATATGTTAACGTTCGAGGTTTTAACAATCCACAATGAAAAAATATTAGGATGAAAATATATGTCAATGGAGAGGTTAGGGTGATGAAATCATTCACTATCATTACTTAGATGGCTTAGTTAATAAAAAAAGACTCACTTGCTCTATGGGAACATTAAACATAACTTCATCGATAACATTGTTAAAGTGTTTCGCATCTTTTATATTTCCACCAGCAGCTTGGAATTTATCGTAATCAGATTTCAAAGTGAGTAGTGTTCGTTTTTCATAATTTCCTCTTGTTGCCAATGATACTTGTAATTCTTTTGATGTTATGTTGCAAAAATAAGCAGCAGTGACGACCTTAATTAAAAAGTCAATTTTTAAAAAAATTATCAATAAGTTATATATAATTTATTTATTAAAATCATCAACTAATGCAATACCATTTGCTCCAGTCAATCCATAAATAGCACAAAGGAACTCATAATCACCAAAAATGAAAACTCTTTATATTTCTTGTTCTGAAAAAAAAAAAGAGTTTATAATATCTGTTAGTTGTAGATATGTATACATTCCTAAATGTATTTACCTAAAAAAATATTTATACCTCCAGTTTTGTGTTTGTAAAGTATCAATTTGAGATTTAAATCTGTCAAGCCCCATCTTCAGATTTACTCTGTAGTCCTTTGCTTCGAAAACACTGAACACAACCGTATTCCCTTTACTGTTTGGATGAAGTGTGTTACAGCATTGATAGGACATTTTAAACGATTTCCCACCATGGTCCCCACCAATCTTTACATGGATCTCATTATCAGGAGTTTGTTTCTCAACAAATTGAGCATACCTTAATAAAATACAATTATATGGAATTCAATAACATTTTAATTTACTGTGCATTTGTGAGATTTGTAGTAGAGAAACTTACTTGTATAATAAATTCAAGTTAACAAAGAACGTGATGTGAAACATCCAGTACGTAACCCCATGGTGCCTCTCTAACGTCATAAGATCCCTTTTTCTCTTTAATTTGAAATCTGAAGGGAACACTTTCACCAACTATGTCATCCCCCGTCCACTCTTTTGCCACCTTTCGTTGTCTTGCCTGGGAAGCAACTTTGATGTTAAAGGTTTTTAACCATCTATTGACAAATAATAATATATAAAAATGAAATTATGGATGAAAATGTCAATGTTGTTTATTGGAATTGTGATTTTTGCTGCTGTTACCAAAAGCCAAAATTTTTTTTTATCAAATAAATGAAAACCTTACTTACTAAAACCTTACTATAAACCTTACTTAACGTATATAATGGGAAATATGCATACCGTCCCATTTTGTTTAATTTTTCCCATGGGATCCCTAAGTCAACTTTCATAGATATCAATGTCTCTGCAGAGATTGATGGTGATAAAATATCAGCTTGCTTCAAAATATTTTCTTTTCATTTTCTTGAAAACTGTTTACTAATTTAGATGTTTGGTTAACCATGGATGAAGATGTTCCACCAGTTGTCAGTTCCAGTTGGTTTTGTAAAAACCTGTTTCTGATTTGGAGAGTTTTGCGAGTTACTTCAGTTTTACCCTTAATAGCTTTTGGTGTGGATGTCAAAACTAATGGCCATAAAAAACAAAGCATATGATCAATTGTGCTGGCTACTTGGTATGTTAGACTTTGTAATAAATGTGAAATAACTTTAATGTTAGAAATTTGTTTGACGTTTCACAAAATTTTATAGATTTGGCCAAATTTAGATATTTCACATTGGAAATTTATTTTTTGCTAATCGAATTTAAGTTCAGGAAAATTTTCTGACATTAAAGTAAAGTAAGAATGCTATTTTTTTACCCGAGAACCACCAGTCATAAACTCGATACTTTTATTTGGCAACGTTGACTATGCCATTTTTGTTTTTATGACACAAAGGGCAGCTTCTTTAAATTCTCGTGGAATAGGACTAGTTTCATCCAGAGCGAACAAGTCGTTTAACAATGTATGTGATGATGTCGCAGAGATATTTTTTGGACCACAACATGATGCTTCGTGTATTTCTCTTGAGTTAAATTCCAAAATATCAAAATTAATTCCACATCCTATTACACATTCCAGCTTAAGACACTTTGTCATATCAGCTATACTCTTTGATGGTATTATAGAATCTGGTGCTATAGCTGTTGATTTCTCTTCTTTAGAACAAACAGGACATTTGGTTTCTGTCAGCGGCAGTCCTTCAACCCGCAGCAACAAACATTTAAAACAAAGTGTGTGATGACAGGCAGTTATTAAAATGGGTTGACGAATCAAGTCCTCGCAAACTGGACAAGTACACAGATGCAAATGACCATTTTGTTCAGATGTTAAACTTTTTATATTACATTTGTCAGGAATAATGTCTGCTAGTATTTTATGTAATAATTTTTAGTGAGCTTCTTTTGTCCAGTATAAATTTTTTCCAGAATATCGCCCGGGTACTTCCTCTCTTTTTTGGCCTCCCACCTCTTTTTAATGTTTTAAATTGAGTGCAAAAAGTACAATTACTGCTATATTGACACCATGAAATATTTAAGTGCTGAGAAGTTGCATTATGTTTTTCCATATTTTTTAACTTGGAGTAGCACTTCATGCAAATATTCTTTGGATGAATATCATCCTGATCCTTATCAATGTCTACTAAGAAATATTTCTTGAGAGGTTCTTTTACTTTCACGTTTAATGCACTAAACACATTGTGAGAGTTCTTAGGCAACAACTGTTGGCAAATTCTACAAACTTGAGATAGGTTTTGAAGATGTTCAGCAGCCATGTTTGATTTTAGTGTAGCTAGCTAGCGAAAACTATGGTCTAAACTTTTATTAATAACTTTATCTAAAAATATAACAGTAACTTATTTGATACATGTATAGAAAGCCGAATAATTGCTTTTTCTAGATATGTATAACACTTATCATGAAAAACTTATTAGGAAAAGTTACAGATCGTGAAATATGTGTCTTTTTACTTGCGCCATTTTCCGGCGAATTCCCGCTATTTTGCATGTTTTTAGCTGAACATGGCAAAAGCAAAATATATATTTGGATTCCTTGGTCACTCGTCTCTTGATAAAAACATTAAAATCTGATCTGAAATTATCCGGTTGGCTAACAGAACAGAACACAGGATGTGTTGATAAGCACGTGTGCCCATTCCTTGCGCGAGCTCAAATTATCAGTTGTTTAACTTTCGCTTTTTGACGCATGCGCAGACTGAATTTCCCGTTTCTTGTACAAACTGAATGGCCGTGCCCCCCCATTATTTTTAATTTTTTCCAAAAAATTTTTGTTGTTGTTTCTGAAGTGAAAGTTACCGTAGAAAACGATGCCGTTGTTCTTTAATGACATTTCCTTCATTAAATAGGAGAAATAATCATTTTTACTAGACTTGGTAGAAAAAAATATCCCTAGCAACGTCTTAGCAACGGATATAACAATCCTTAAAATCCCATTCCCTATGGAGATTTAGAAGTAATTGGGTCCATTTTCTAAGAGAAGTCGGCTACCGTATATTTTGTCACATTTTGAAAACAATGATGTAATTCATCTCGGTAAATATGGCCTCTTTTAAGCTGGTTAATGAAATATTTCATAGTGCAAACTCAGGTAGATTTAATAAATTTGCTAACGTTAGTAATTTATTCAATTAGTATTGCATAACTAACGGATCTTAATGTATGCAATATTGCATTTCCGCAAAACATTGAACCCCAGGGGGCAACTTGTCTTGTTGTTGTATCACAAAGTGCTTTGATTTTTCATGCCTTAGGTCGAAAATAAAAGTTATCTTTAGGGTGTACTCTTTTCCATTCTTCGATCTTCTTGTATAGGGATTCTTTATCTATTTTTGTGAGTACCGATATGTCTTAAGCGCTTCTTCTAAGATATGGCTACGGATCGTCTTACGTCTCGGGAAGAATCTTTTGTTGGTCTTGGCGGGGACATTTATCAGCGTTAAACATTTCTCGCTTAACATATAAATCTGATATATAAATATAATTGTGACTTTTTCTTCATATCTTTGGGCAAAAGTAGCATACCTATAGATATACTTTTCCTTCTTATATGAGGATTTCATTACTTTCAGATAGAAACTTGGAATAAGTTTGATTCTTTGTCTTCTAAAAAAGATTTTAATTTTATACCGAAGGTGATAAAATTAAATGTATAAACAATATTGTTTGCTATTCTGTATAAATACAACTTAAAAAATTTGATATTAATTAATGTAAAACTTTTGTTTACCCTACATATGCTGTTCATTGGCAGATGCATTGTCACTTTCGCTTGGGGATTCTAATGCAAAAAAAACATACAGTGAAATCTCTCTATCTCGAACTCGCAAGGGACCAAAAAATTTGTTCGAGATAGAGAAAGTTCGAGATAAAGAAAAGAAAATACCTTGGGCGGACCACAAAGGGACCGAGACTTTAGTTCGAGATAGAGAGAAGTTCGAGATAGAGAGATTCCACTGTAGTTAAATGCGAGGTAACAGAAAACGCGAGGTAACAGAAAACGCATTTACGTTAAATAATTAATTGTACCATCATCTGACGACGATAACAACAGTAAGAACTTGTCTCCTCAGACATTTACGATGGGCCCTACTCGTCTATGATCCAAACAGTTCTCTTCTGCATTTTCACACTTCTCTCCTGTATTTTCACACTTTTCTGCACTTAACACTTCCCTGCTTTCTCTTCAAACAAAATTTAAAAATCTGGTCCGCAATTTCACACCCATGTCTGTAGATTTTTTCACTTTTCGCAAGAAGTATACTTTGCTAACACGTGTTCAATTTACCAAAAACAGCGTATATTGTAGCAGATCCCGGTGCATATGTGCATGATTAAAATAACGTCACAAATCAATTCAGATCAGTAGCAGAGTAGGTAATTTTATTTATCAAGACACAATAAATGGAAAACTAATCATGGTAGCGTCCACCAAGAAAACTAAATGCTTTTTCTTTATAATGAATGTACTTTATATAAGAATATCAGGCTGAGATCGTACTCTGCAACTTTGAAGGGCGTTACATAAGCACAAAAAAATTAATGAAATGTAATAAACGAAATAAATGCAAAATTAATCACTTTATTTCCCACGTGCTTAGAAAAAAATATTGTCCTCGCCAGCGGACCACATCACGTGTTTTAATAATTTCTCACCGGTGCACCCCCCCGAGATTGCGAAAATTATATGTTCAAAATATAATCGTGATAATTTATGCGCTTCGTCATAGGAAAAATAAATTACTGTTCTCGGCTTTTTCGCAACCGAGTTGAAGAAAATAGAAAGGTAACCACGGAAAAGCGCAGCAAACGTAAGCTCAGTTTGACTGTAGCACCATCAGGGAGAGAAGACCGTGAAGTTATCATTGAGCAATCAACTAAGTATAGCAGATTAAAACTGTAGTGACTTTTTATTTTTTTAGCTTATATAATTATTTACATACTATTTTCATACATATATTATTTACATTGATATTTACAC
>JASGCC010003747.1:0-22665 GCA_030067915.1 Hydractinia echinata | reverse complement strand
TAGTTCAATTAATCCCACAGTCATCGTTTCAACCTGTTTAAAAGCGATACAACCTGTAATATCAGGAAAAATATCGCTAATACATGTTGGTACGAATATGTGAGCGCAACATTGTAACTCAAACGGATTGATACCGTTAGAAAGTCAATGAAATGTAGTTTTGAAACTGTTCTACTTTCTTCAGCGCGCGCTAAAGGCTAGGATTGGTCCACACGTAAAAAATGACTTATTTATCTAAATTTTTTAAATAAAGCGCTACACAGCGCCCATGTAATTGCTGAGTTCCAGCTATCATGTCCAATTAAGAAGAATGTTATTTCGTCGGTCTAATTGTCTCATTTATCACATTTAAAGGTCAAAGTCCAAAATCAGTTTCAATTAAAAGTCCCACAGTCAATCGTTCACTGTTAAAAGCGATGTCAACCTAGTAATATCGAAAAATATCGCTAAAATACATGTTGGTACGAATATGTGACGCACATTGTAACTCACGGAATGATACCGTTAGAAAGTCAATGAAAATGTAGTTTTATAAAACGTCTACTTCTTTCAGCGCGCGCTAACCGGCTAGGATTGGTCCCCACAGTAAGCAAAATGACTTATTTATCTAAATTTTAAACAAAAGCGCTACCACATGCGCCAGTGTATTGCTAGTTCCAGGCAATATGTCAAATTAAGAAGAATCGTTATTTTCTTGGAGTCCAATGTCTCATTATCACATTTATAAGAGTCAAAAGTCAAAATCCAGTTCATTTAAGTCCCACAGTCATCGTTTCAACTGTTAAGCGATGCAACCTAGTAATATACGAAAATATCGTTAAATACATGTTGGTACGAATATGTGACGCAACCTTGTTAACTCACACGAATGATACCGTATAAAGTCAATGAATATGTAGTTTTTAAAACTGTCTCTATTTCTTCAGCGCGCGCTAAGCTAGGATTGGCCCCACAGTACAAAATGACTATTATCTAAATTTTTTAAACAAAGCGTTACCACACGCCCAGTGTAATTGCTGAGTTCCAGCAATCAATGTCAAATAAGAAGAATGTTATTTCTGGCAGTCCAATGTCTCATTTATCACACTAATATGGTAAAGTCCAAAATCAAGTTCAATTAAGGTCCCACAAGTAATCGTTCTACTGTTAAAGCGATGCAACCTAGTAATATCGAAAAATATCGCTAAAATACATGTTGGTACGAATACTGTGAGCCATACCGTTTTAATACTTTTTCAAAACGATGAACCGATTAGAAGTCAATAAATGTAGTTTTTGAATCTGTTCTATTTCTTAGCGGCGCGTAACGGTAGGATTGGCCCCACAGTAAAATGAACTATTATTTATCTAAATTTTTAAATAAAAGCGTACCACAGCGCTAGTATGTTGCTGAGTTCCAGCAATCATGTCAAATTAAGAAGAATGTTCTTTTCTTGAGCTCCAATTGTCTCATTTATCACCTTTATAAGGTGAAAGTCTAAAATCAGTTCAATTAGTCCCACGAGTATCGTTGTCACTGTTTAAAAGCGATGCAACCTAGTAATATCGAGAAACTATCGCTAATTACATGTTGGTACGAATATGTGACGCAACCAGTTGTAACTCAACGGAATGATACCTTAAGAAGTCAATGAAATGTAGTTTTATAAACTGTATCTACTCTTCAGCGCGCGCTAACGGCTTGGATGGTCCCACAGTAATCAAATGACTTATTTATCTAAATTTTAATTAAAGCGCTTACCACAGCGCAGTGTAATTGCTGAGTTCAGCAATCATTCAATTAAGAAGAAGTTTTTCTGGAGTCCAATTGTCTCATTTTATCACTTTATTAGGTCAAATACCAAAATCAGTTCAATTAGTCCCACAGTCAATCGTTTACACTGTTAAAACGATGCAACCTAGTAATATCGAGAAAAATATCGCTAACTACATGTTGGTACGAATATGTGACGCAACCTTGTACTCACACTGGAATGATCGAGATAAGTCAATGGAAATGTAGTTTTAAAACTGTCTCTATTTCTTCAGCGCGCGCTAACGGCTAGGAACGGTCCCACAGTACAGAAGTGACTTATTTACTAAATTTTTAAATAAAGCGCTACCCAAGCGCCATAGTTTCTGAGTTACATCAGCAATCATGCAAATTAAAAAGAATGTTATTTCTGGAGTCTCAATTGTCTCATTATCACATTTATAAAGGTCAAAGTCCAAAATCAGTTCAATTAAGCCCACAGTCAATCGTTCCACTGTTAAACAGCGTGCAATTGTAATATCAGAAAATATCGCTAAATACATGTTGGTACGAATATGTGACGCAACCGAGGTAACTCAAACGGACTGATACCGTTAGAAAGTCAATGAAATGTAGTTTTGAAACTGTCTTATTTCTCAGGCGCGCTAACGGCTAGTGATTGGTCCACAGTAAAAAATGACTTATTTATCTAAATTTAATAAAGCGCGTTACCACAGCCGCCCAGTGTAATTCGCTGAGTTCCACAATCATTTCAAATTAAGAAGAAAGTTATTTTCTTGAGTCCAATGTCTCATTTTCCATATTTATCAAGGTAAGAGTCCCAAAATCAGTTCATTAAGTCCCACAGTCAATGTTTCACTGTGTAAACAGCGATGCAACCTAGTAATATCGATCAAAATATCGCTAAATACATGTTGGTACGAAATAGTGACAGCAACGGTTATAACTCAAACGGATCTGATCCGTTAAAGTCAATGATAATGTTTTTTGAAACTGTCTCTTATTTCTTCAGCGCGCGCTAACGGCTAGGATTGGTCCCCACAGTACAAAATTGACTTATTTATCTAAATTTTTAAATAAAGCGCTAACCAAGCGCCAAGTGTAATTGCTGAGTTCCAGCAATCATGTCAAATTAACGAAGGTTTTTTCTGTGTCAGTCCCAATGTCTCATTTATCACAGTTTATAAGGTAAGTCCAAAATCAGTTCAATTAAGTCCCACAGTCAATCGTTTCGACTGTTAAAAAGCGATGCAACCTAGTAATATCAGAAAAATATCGCTAAATACATGTTGGTACGAAATATGTGACGCAACCGTTGTAACTCAAAGGACTGATGTGTAATAAGTCAATGAACTGTAGTTTTAAAACTGTCTCTATTCTTTCAGCTGCGCGCTAACGCTAGGATGGTCCCACAAGTAAAAAATGACTTATTTATCTAAATTTTTTAAATAAAGCGTTACCACACGCCGAGTGTAGTTTCTGAGTTCCAGCAATCATGTCAATTAAGAAGAATGTTTTTCTTGGAGTATATTGTCTTTCATTTATCACCATTTATAAGGTCAAAGTCCAAAATCAGTTCAATTAAGCTCCACAGTCAATCGTTCACTGTTAAAAGCGATGCAAATGTTTAATTATATTGAAAAAATATCGTCTAAATACATGTTGGTACGAATATGTGACGCACCGTTTTAAACTCAAACGAACTGATACCGTTAGAAACGTAATGAATGTAGTTTTTGAAAACTGTCTCTCTATTTCTTCATGCGCGCTAACGGCTAGTTATTGGTCCCAGTATAAAAATGACTTATTATCTAAATTTCTATAAGTAAAGCGCTACCACAGCGCCCTATTGTAATTGCTCGAGTTCCAGCAATTATTCAAATTAACAAGAACGTTATTTCTTGCAGTCCATTGTTCCATTTCCGCAATTTATCAGGTAAAGTCCTAAATAACTCAGTTCAATTAGGTCCACCAGTAACAACTTCGTGTTCAACTGTTAAAGCGATGCAACCTAGTAAGTGATTTTGGACTTTGACCTTATAAATGTGATAAATGAGACAATTAGACTCCAAGAAATAACATTCTTCTTAATTGACATGATTGCTGGAACTCAGAACTACACTGGGCGCTGTGGTAGCGCTTTATTTAAAAATTTAGATAAATAAGTCATTTTGTACTGTGGGACCAGTCCTAGCCATAAGCGTGCGCTGAAGAAATAGAGACAGTTTTAAAAACTACATATCATTGACTTATTGACATTACCAGTCCGTTTGAGTTACAACCGTTGCGTCACATATTCGTACCAACATGTATTTAGCGATATTTTTCTGATATTACTAGGTTGCATCGCTTTTAACAGTGAAACGATTGACTGTGGGGCTTAATTGAACTGATTTTGGACTTTGACCTTATAAATGTGATAAATGAGACACTGGACAAGAAATAACTTTCTTAATTTGACATGATTGCTGGAACTCACGATTACATTGGGCGCTGTGGTAGCGCTTTATTTAAAAATTTATATAAAATAAGTCATTTTGTATGTAGGACCAATCCTAGCCGTTAGCGCGCTGAAAAATGGAGACAGTTTCAAAAACTACATTTCATTGACTTTCTAACGGTATCAGTCCGTTTGAGTTACAACGGTTGCGTCACATATTCGTACCAACATGTATTTAGCGATATTTTCTGATATTACTAGGTTGCATCGCTTTTAACAGTGAAACGATTGACTGTGGGACTTAATTGAACTGATTTTGGACTTTGACCTTATAAATGTGAATAAATGAGACAATTGGACTCCAAGAAATAACATTCTTCTTAATTTGACATGAATTGCTGGAACTCAGCGATTACACTGGGCGCCTGTGGTAGCGCTTTATTTAAAAATTTAGATAAATAAGTCATTTTTTTACTGTGGGACCAATCTAGCCGTTAGCGCGCGCTGAAGAAATAGAGACAGTTCAAAACTACATTTCATTGACTCTTCTAACGGTATCAATCCGTTTGAGTTACAAACGGTTGCGTCACATATTCGTAACCAACATGTAATTTAGCGATATTTTTCTGAATATTACTAGGTTGCACTCGCTTTTAACAGTGAAACGATTGACTGTGGGACTTAATTGAACTGATTTTGGACTTTGACCTTATAAATGTGATAAATGAGACAATTGGACTCCAAGAAATAAATTCTTCTTAATTTGACATGATTGCTGGAACTCAGCATTACACTGGGCGCTGTGGTAGCGCTTTATTTAAAAATTTAGAAAAATAAGTCATTTTTTACTGTGGGACCAGTCCTAGCCGTAAGCGCGCGCTGAAGAAATAGAGACAGTTTTAAACACTACATATCATTGACTTTTGACATTACCAGTCCGTTTGAGTTACAACGGTTGCGTCACATATTCGTACCAACATGTATTTAGCGATATTTTTCCGATATTACTAGGTTGCATCGCTTTTAACTGTGAAACGATTGATCGTGGGACCTAATTGAACTGATTTTAGACTTTGACATAATAAAGGAAAAATGAGACAATTGGACTGCCAAAAAACATTCTTCTTAATTTGACATGATTGCCGGAACTCAGCAATTACACTAGCGCTGTGGTAACGCTTTATTTAGAAATTTAGATAAATAAGTCATTTTTACTGTGGGACCAATCCTAGCCGTTAGCGCGCGCTGAAGAAATAGAGACAGTTTTATAAAACTACATTTCATTGACTTTCTAACGGTATCATTCCGTTGAGTTACAATGGTTGCGTCACATATTCGTACCAACATGTATTTAGCGATATTTTTCCGATATTACTAGGTTTCATCGCTTTTAACAGTGAAACGATTGACTCGTGGGACCTAATTGAACCTGATTTTGGACTTTGACATAATAAAAGGGAAAAATGAGACAATTGGACTGCCAGAAAAAACATTCTTCTTAATTTGACATGATTGCCGGAACTCAGCAATTACACTAGGCCGCTGTGGTAACGCTTTATTTAGAAATTTAGATAAATAAGTCCATTTTTTACTGTGGGGCCAATCCTAGCCGTTAGCGCGCGCTGAAGAAATAGAGGACAGTTTTCAAAAAACTACATTTCATTGACTCTCTAACGGTAAACAGTCCGTTTGAGTTATAACGGTTGCGTCACATATTCGTAACCAAACATGTATTTAACGATATTTTTCTGATATTACTAGGTTGCATCGCTTTAACAGGTGAAACGATTGACTGTGGGACTTAATTGAACTGATTTTGGACTTTGACCTTATAATGTGATAAATGAGACAATTGGACTCCAAGAAATAACATTCTTTCTTAATTTGAACATGATTGCTGAACTTAGCGATACACTGGGCGATGTGTAACGCTTTGTTTAAAAATTTAGATAAATAAGTCATTTCTTACTGTGGGACCAATCCTAAGCGTTAGCGCGCGCTGAAAAGTAGATACAGTTTATAAACTACATTTCATTGACTTTCTAACCGTATCATTCCGTTGAGTTACAATGGTTGCGTCACATATTCGTACCAACATGTATTTAACCGATATTTTTCTGATATTACCGTGTTGCATCGCTTTTAACAGTGAAACGATTGACTGTGGGACTTAATTGAACTGATTTGGACTTTGACCTATAAAGTGTGATAAATGGAGACTATTGGAACTCCAAGAAATAACATTCTTCTTAATTTGACATGATTGCTGAACTTAGCGAATACACTGGGCGATGTGGTAACGCTTTTATTTAAAAATTTAGATAAATAAGTCATTTCTTACTGTGGGACCCATCCTAGCGTTAGCGCGCGCTGAAGAAGTAGATGACAGTTTTATAACTACATTTCATTTGACTTTCTAACGGTATGTCCATTCCGTGTGATTACAATGGTTTGCGTCACATATTCGTACCAACATGGTATTTTAGCGATATTTTTCAGGTGATATTACTAGGTGCATCGCTTTTTAACAGTGAAAACGCATTGACTGGGACTTAATTTGAACTGATCTTATGGACTTTGACCTTGTAAATGTGAATAAATGAGACAATTATGAACACCGAGAAATAAACATTCTTCTTAATTGGACATGATAGCCTGGAACTCAGCAATTACCACTGGGCGCTTGTGGTAGCGCTTTATTTAAAAAATTTAGGATTAAAATAAGTCAATTCTTACTGTGGGACCAATCCTAGCCGATTAGCGCGCGCTTGCAAGAAGCTAGATACAGTTTTATGAACTACATTTCATTTGACTTTCTAACCGGTAATCATTCCGATGTGAGTTACAATGGTTGCGGTCAACATATTCGTACCAACATGTATTTTAAGCGATATTTTTCTGATATTACCAGGTTGTATCGCTTTTAACAGTGAACGATAGACTGTGGGACTTAATTGAACTGATTTTGAACTTTCACCTTATAAATGTGATAAGTGAGACAATTGGACTACAAGAAATAACATTCTTCTTAATTTGACATGATTGCTGAAACTCAGCGATTACATTGGGCGCTGTGGTAGCGCTTTATTTAAACATTTATATAAATAAGTCATTTTGTACTGTAGGGACCAATCCAAGCCGTTAACGCGCGCTAAAGAAGTAGAGACAGATTCAAAAACTACATTTATGACTTTCTAATGGTATCATCCGTTTGAGTTAAACCGTTGCGTCACATATTCGTACCAACATGTATTTAGCGATATTATGTCCGATATTACTAGGTTGCATCGCTTTTAAACAGTGAAAACGATTGACTGTGGGAATTAATTGAACTGATTTTTGGACTTCACCTTATAAATGTGATAAATTGAGACAATTGAATACAAGAAATAACATTCTTCTTAAGTTTGACATGATTGCTGAAACTCAGCGATTACATTGGGCGCTGTGGTAGCGCTTTATTTAAAAATTTATATAAATAAGTCATTTTGTACTGTAGGACCAATCCAAGCCGTTAACGCGCGCTAAAGAAATAGAGACAGATTCAAAAACTACATTTTATTGACTTTCTAATGGTATCAATCCGTTTGAGTTAAAACGGTTGCGTCACATATTCGTACCAACATGTATTTAGCGATATTATGCCGATATTACTAGGTTGCATCGCTTTTAACAGTGAAACGATTGACTGTGGGACTTAATTGAACTGATTTTGGACTTTCACCTTATAAATGTGAAATGAGACAATTGGACTACAAGAAATAACATTCTTCTTAATTTGACATGATTGCTGGAACTCAGCAATTACACTGGGCGCTGTGGTAGCGCTTTATTTAAAAATTTAGATAAATAAGTCATTTTTACTGTGGACCAATCCTAGCCGTTAGCGCGCGCTGAAGAAATAGAGACAGTTTCAAAATCTACATTTCATTTACGTTCTAACGGTATCAGTCCGTTTGAGTTAAACGGTTGCGTCACATATTCGTACCAAACATGTATTTAGCGATATTTTCTGATATTACTAAGTTGCATCGCTTTTAACAGTGAAACGATTCACTGTGGGGCTTATTGAACTGATTTGGACTTGACCTTGTAATGTTGATAAATGAGACAATTAGACTCAAGAAATAACATTCTTCTTAATTTGACATGATTGCTGGAACTCAGCAATACACTGGGGCGCTGTGGTAGCGCTTTATTTAAAAATTTAGATAAATAAGTCATTTTTACTGTGGGACCAATCCTAGCCGTAAGCGCGCGCTGAAGAAATAGAGACAGTTTTAAAAACTACATATCATTGACTTCATTGACATTACCAGTCCTTGAGTTACAAAGGTGGCGTCACATATTCGTACCAACATGTATTTAACGATATTTTTCCATATTACTAGGTTGCATCGCTTTTAACTGTCAAACGATTGACTCGTGGGACCTAATTGAACTGATTTTAGATTTGACATAATAAAAGGGAAAATGAGACAATTGGACTGCCAGAAAAAACATTCTTTCTTAATTTGAATATTGCCGGAACTCAGCATTACAACTAGCCGCTGTGGTAAGCGCTTTATTTAGAAATTTAGATAAATAAGTCATTTTTTACTGTGGGCCCAATCCTAGCCGTTAGCCGCGCCTGAAGAAATAGAGACAGTTTCAAAAACTACATTTCATTGACTCTCTAACGGTATCATCGTTTGAGTTACAACGTTGCGTCACATATTCGTACAACATGTATTTAGCGATATTTTTCTGATATTACTAGTTGCATCGCTTTAACAGTGAAACGATGACTGTGGGACTTAATTGAACTGATTTTGCACTTTGACCTTATAAGTGATAAATGAGACTAATTGGACTCCAAGAAATAACATTCTCTTATTTGACATGATTGCTGGAACTTACGATTACACTGGGCGCTGTGGTAGCGCTTTTTTAAAAATTTAGATAAATAAGTCATTTTGTACTGTGGGACCAATCTTAACTGTTTGCGCGCGCTGAAGAAATAGAGACAGTTTCAAAAAGCTATATTTCATTGACTTTCTAACGGTATCAGTCCGTTTGAGTTATAACCGTTGCCTCACATATTCGTACCAACATGTATTTAGCGATATTTTTATGATATTACTAGGTTGTATCGCTTTTAACAGTGAAACGATTGACTGTGGGACTTAATTGAACTGATTTTGGACTTTCACCTTATAAATGTGATAAGTGAGACAATTGGACTACAAGAAATAACATTCTTCTTAATTTGACATGATTGCTGAAATTCAGCGATTACATTGGGCGCTGTGGTAGCGCTTTATTTAAAAATTTATATAAGTAAGTCATTTTGTACTGTAGGACCAATCCCAGCCGTTAACGCGCGCTAAAGAAATAGAGACAGATTCAAAAACTACATTTTATTGACTTTCTTAGTGTATCAATCCGTTTGAGTTAAAACGGTTGCGTCACATATTCGTACCAACATGTATTTAGCGATATTTTTCCGATATTACTAGCTCGACGCAGTTAAGGTGGGGTTCTGTAAAATACACGTTTTTCGGGGTTTTGCAAAACTTGAACTTTGAACCTCAAAAAATGTTTAATAATGTGTCTCAGGCCTTGGAAGTGATATTATATCTGGTCTGCAAGCTTTCAACTCTTGAATTAAGGCCTGGTTTAGATTAATTAAACGTTTTTGAAGGAGTTATCCGTGCCAGAGGAGGGTAGACTTTAGGAAGGTTTTTTAAAGATCGCAAGCTTATATTAAAATATCCTGATACACCTAGGTCTTTTTTATGTCGACAACAAAGGTGGCTATTCCTTTCAAAAAAGTCTAGGTTTTTTTTTTGCTTATATAAAGAGATAAGTATGAAAAACAGGTATGTTTTTTTTCTATTTGGTACTAAAATGGTCCACAAATCTCCATATGCGCATGTAACTTAAGTAGACTTGGCACCAAACGTTGCACTAATGCATGCCCTTTCCAAATATCACATAAATTTTATATGTTTAGTGTGAAATAAGCATGCGATAATTTGATAAAGACACCCAGTAGCTAGCTACAAAAACAAACAGACAAAAACAGAAAATTTTGCTAAAATTATAATTTCCAGACCAGATCGGACATGTGTTTTTTGTCCAATCAAATCGCGGAACGTCCTCGGACAAGGTAAATAATAATGGCGGTTTGGCGGCAATAAAAATACGAGGAGGTACATAAAAGTATAGTCAAACTTTTAAAAGCAAGGTATAGTATATATGAATATTTCTTAATACTAAAACTTGTATTATCAGCCAGGATTTTTTTGTATATGCAGTTAATTTGAGGTTAGCCAAAATCCTTAAAAACAAGAAGTTAAGCTAGCTAGCTTGTAGTTATAGCTTGAGTTTGAGAAATTTATTTAAAAAGAGATTTAGTGTTTTTTCTGAGCAATATAGCTAGCTATATTTTATATTTATTTTGTTGAAAAAAGAAACAACAAATTTTCTCTGCTGAGTTAGCGATAAATTTGTGTTTGTCTGCAAAGCAAAAATGGTCAAAAAATAAGACAATATGAGAGTGATGATATTCAGTTCAGCACGTCGAATCTCGCTTAGTTAAAAAATATATAGTGCAGGTTCAGGAATTTTATTCACCTATCTCGCTTTTATCAAGGTAACATTATTATACAACTGAACTGATATATATATATATATATTTTTATTTATTTTTAGCTGTTAGTTACGATGTTGTTAGATTCATTGACTTGCGGATTTGCAAAAGTTTATTTTTGTGAAGTTTTAGTGAAAGATAGTTATAGACTTGGAAAAATGTTAGCCAGTCAGATACTGCAGTTTGTTATCACGAACATTTTAACAACTTCATTGTTTTATTTAAAGATGGAAATGGATTTGTTGATTTTTCGTATGAACAGTACAAAAATTCAGCATTGAAACTGAAACAGATGTTTGTAAATATTGGAAAATCTTCTGTATATCGAAAAAATGCCATTTTAACAGAATTTTCCCTCGATGCGTGGAGAAAATTAAAGCTGAAAGATAAAGAAAGCCACTCGTTCCTTGATTGCAAGGCGTGCATACGTAACGAAAAATTTAGGCTGCCACTTTCTTTCTTTCAAACTAAATCCAAATGTGGGAAAAGGAAAGCAGAGGATGCGGGTTTGTATAAGCCTCACAAACAAAAAATAATAGAGGTGGCCTCTGATACTGTGGCATCTTTAAATCAACAGTTTAAGAAGGATCACAGTATCTCTTTTACGAAAGCCTTAACTTTGTCAAATTGTGTTAGGGAAAAAGAAACGAAGACAGATTTATGTAGGGCCATAAAATCTGATATGGAAAAGCAGTGGAAAGAAACATCTGTTGCCAGGTATTTGAAGGGTATTACAGTAACTGAAACAGTATGATATACTTAGCTAGATATAGATTATTACTTTATTCCTTGAAACCTATGAGAAAAACTTTCAAAATTTTTGAAAATTTGTTTGAAATCTGTTTTGTAATTGGAGAAGTTGATAGATCTGTTATCTAAAAAGTGTAATGAAAATATAAGGTTCATTGACCAAACTGGCTTCGAGTTACACATTTTTTTTTTAAGAAACTGGTTTTGCAAGGCAGGCTCAATGTTTCTTAAAAAATGCATTTGAGCATGAAATGTTTCTTAAACTCTCTTTTTTTCTTTTAATAAACTTTGTTTCTTTCTATTTCTTCTGTTTTTATGATAATGTTATTCATTAAAGTTATGTTGCATAGCCCTTAAATTTTGTTTGTTTTTACAACAAATATGAACATTATGAAAATAAAATAAGAAATTCAAATGGGTATAAAAAAATAATTATATACCACCATTGTTTGATTTTTTGTTATTTTATTCAGGTTATATGGATCCACAACTTCAAAACGCCAACACAATAGAAATCGTATTTCTAAATCATTTGAAACTTACGAAAGTGCAATATGTAGATCCGTCAACAACAAAGATGACATTGCTGCTGGGTTAAAGCAACCGCATGATCATGTAGGTAATCCTGTTAACTATAGTTGGGATTCAGCTGGCTGTCTTGCTAAAGTTGGCAGCTTGCCTGATGGTCATGCAGTTAATTACACCCAGCTTGCCAATGAATTCACATTGTTAAATGCAAAAGGGGATACACCCAAGAACGCTGGCCAAGTGGTTAAGACATTTTTAAATGATAGTGGCTGTGATTTGAACCGACTCAAGCCATTCAGCGCAAAGCCAAGGGTTAGAAGGATGAAGAGAAGGTATACAACTTTAAAACTTCTTTTACATGTACGTTTTCGTATGAAATGCGCTTCTAAGGTTTACATAGGTAGTTTTCCTCCTTATTAATTAAATCATGTGTATAGCCCAGTGTCCTGTCAGTAAAATATTTTTTTAAATTCTTTAAAGTTCACAATTTCTTTAAGTGACACTAATAGTGCTCCTAATAATACAAGTATAACTTTTTCGTATTTATCATTGTAGACTGCTTGGTACTAACATCACTATGCCGACCGAAGAAAGAAGTGAGGAAATTGAAGCAAAAATGAAAGAACTTGTGGCAAAGGTAATTGTTTAAATTAAGAAATTGCATTTTTTAAGACTTAAAGACGCTTACTCAAAAAAGTTTTTTTAAGGGTGTATATTCAGTTGGAGAGTTGTTGGTCCCACAAGAGTTTGAAAGTTTGTCCCTTGTCGATGGAGAAATTAAAACAGAAAAACTTTCAGTATCAGGTACAATATTTAATGTTATGAATATTTTTAGGGTCTACATTTTGGTCTGTACTTATTTTGTTGACAAAAATTAGGCCGAAGTTAACATTTTGTTGTAAAAAGCAAAACTAGTATTTTTACTGTCATGACAGATGCTCATTGTTTGACTTATTTTGTGTAATAGGCAGAAAAAACGATATCACAACAATATGTCAGTCTTTGGCGAAAAAGCACAAACCGTATTACCGATTACACCCAGATTCTTTTTACGACAAAATCGATAATGAAACACTGGCTTTCGAATTAAACAGATTGGACCTGTGCGTTGATGACCAAGACTTCGACGCGTCTGTAGCACTTTTGAAGAAGCTGCAACGCCAACGTCATTTCGGGAATTGGCATGATGCATCGTTAATTTCTAATCACTCGCATCTACTTATTACAATGTTCTGTTTATTTGACAAAGCTGTTTTTACACTGATGAAGAATATTTTGAGAAGACCGGTAAGGTTTTAGACGTTTTAGGTACTATTTAGGAGCGGAAAAAGTTCTGAACTGTATGTTCCTCGTATTTTCGAAATACATATTATAACTGGATAATATCCGGTTGATAAATAAAATTGTTATTTATTCTTTTCTTAAATTACAGACCCCCCTCCCCCAAAGCGGACACCTACGGTTTTTAATGAAATAATCCTCAAAAGTTTCGGTAGAAGGATTTTCAGGCAGAGTTTCAAAATTTGTTTTTTGACTAAACTATACACTATAAAGAAAAAAATTAGAACTAACAGTTGTACTGAATTTCACATAACTTCTGAAATAAACGGTCTGGTCACAATCAAGAAACGGCACAGCCTCTATAAATAAGGACGTTCCGTATACTGTTATTACCAAACAAGACAGTATTTTAAACAAGATATAAGTCATTTACATTTGGACAATTTGTTAATGGGCCTGTAGTCTGATTACACAACAAACATGGAGAAATATCTTTCAATTTATAAATTTTCACAGAATGTGGTTCAACAACTGCAGCAGAAAGTGACTAAATATAAAAAAAGCAAAAACAGGAATAGCTACTGAGACAAACCTCGATGCGAGATCCCGATCATGCGCACCCGAGATAAATGTTTTTCCTCGTATAAACGCAATTAAATTTTTAATTAAAACAACCCGATATCTTAACTTGAAATCAGAAACATAACCCAGTTCCCGAGGAAATATTTCCCATACGAACAATCGCTTAGTCTCTAAGCGATTTTCTTGTTCTAAAATTAATAATAATACGAAAAACGTTGATTAAAACGGAGCAAGCAAACACGTAAATTTGATCATTAAGCCGGTCAAAAATTTAAGGAAGTCCTAAACAAATATGTTTAATAAACGCGTGCGCAAATTGCAACGGAAACTTTACCAACATCGTCCCCAATGTAATACAAGTCGTTTTTTGCCCGAGTAATACTACGGAACGTTTTTTCAACCCGATCCTAATTGCCGTTTAAGTGGCGCGAGATTGCCGTAAATGGCCAATTAGGCGCCCTGGACGCAGGGGCGAGCGCTTAATGGATTAAAAGACCAATTGTTTGCCTTGTAAATGTGTAAAAACTTGTGGTATTGTCATGTCATTTACAAATTTAACTAGTTCACTCTTATACTTGATTCTCCTAATATAGCGGACACGTTTTTCTCTGTAATTAGCGCACAAAGAAAAAATTCCATTTTATCTTGCATTTTATGCACTCAATAGCTTCTCCATGCCTCTCAACGTGCAATTTACGGTTTCTAAACCGACTTAATGTTTATAATTTTTGCTTTCTTAGGTTTACACGTCGACGTACAAAGTACTGTAGAAACCCCCGAGTTATACATGTTAGCTCGATGTCCTTCCAACGATCAGCAAATAATGTACAGCGAAGTTCGCATGGATGACATACGAAATTTGACCACCACAAATGTGGAAGGCATCGAAATTTCGAATATACTGCGAATATTTAATGGTAAGAAAAACGTCAGTGTTTAGCTACTTTGTCACAGATTCCTGGGAAAAAATTAAAATAATTATCAATATTTATCATAAAAAGGCACTAAAATCCTGAAATTTTCTGGAAAAGCAAAACAAATTTAGCTTTATCAACGCTTGCAAAAATGCCCTTTTCCTTTCACACATGGGCGTTGTTCATTCGATCCACAGTATAATTAATTAATTCATAATTTGTATAAAATTATTTTTTTAGGTGATGCTCCCGCTTGTCAGTTTGAGGCTGGCCATCAAAAGGGTGGGCACTACTTTTGTTGGGCATGCGGAATGCACGCCGAGAGATCAAAGGAGTTAGTGCATATATTTAATTTATCGCATACGTCATTACAACAGAAGCTGCAATCGCTATCAGCTACGATATACGGTCGAAACGCGCTGAACAAAAAATATTTACATTACACAGATAATATATCTAAGGTAGATATTATAACAGATTTACACGAACGTGAGGTAAAACTTGGGTGCGAAAATAAAAAGGATGCCCTCCTGAAGATGCTTGACAGAGAATTGAAAGGGAGTCAACGTGCTCCAGCACTGTTGTATCCATCACCAAATTGTTCTTTGCCGCAGTCTGGTCTCGCCAATTACGAAATCCTTCCTTGCGAGCCGTTACATTGTATTGCTGGCCATTTAAAAAATTTATACCATGAATTGCCATTCCACCTAAACAAGAACGATAGGAAGTTATTTGAAACAACGGTTGCAGCCTCCTTCAGCGGTAAAGAAGCTAAACGTGCTGCTGATTATAGATTAAGCTTGGTAGACTGCACAAACCACTTACACGGGAAAGTAGATCGAAAGGTTTTTGAAGTTCTGGAAACAGCTTGTGAAATTCAGGAAATCATGTACAGTCCAGAGCAGTGCCGCACACCTACATCCATCTTGCGACTGCACAATACCACCTTTTTACATGCGTTGGCAATGAACGAAGTGATTAAAAGCCCTAAATCGTTAACCAAACGCAAACTGTATGGTCAGTATTACCACTCATTGATTGCACATGCACCAGAACAATATCGTATCTTCTCTGGACCTACAACAAATACAGAAAATGAGGAAAGAAGCTTCAACTTCCTTAAAGTAATTTCTTCGCCGACCTCAAATCACCACCCTGCAAATGTGATCCTAAATGCATTTTTGAGATTGCAAGTTAAGGAGGAAAACTCGAACCATACCATCCTATCTGGTATTGAAGCAAAATAAGTAAACACAGCAGTGGAATTTCAAGTAGAAGAAGCAATACAATTATACCTTACCATGTAATTGAAAAACATCCGTGGACGTACCAATCCCACCTCGAGCGCATTGCCGATTATTTGGTAACATCTCAATTTTGGAAAGAAGCAGACAGTGGCATTGAATTTTTCGACACCAACGAGGCACTAAACACAACCAAAAAAACTCATCACTTTCGGCAACATACAATAGAAACAGAAAAGGATTTTTTAAAGTTGTGCTGGGAAAAATGTTTAAGCCATCCAGAAAATATACCAGCCTTAAAAATAAAAATTGAAAACAAGAGTGATGCCACATTAATTAAGTTTCTGGACACAATAAGCTTTGCTTCCACTATGAGAGAAGAAACAACACTTACAGAACCAGCCACTAGCATTGATGCAGTACCAGCATCGTCACCAATGAACACCTCAATACTGGACTTTTCAAGCCATCATTCCGCAACACCAATGACTCCTTTGACAAGCACTCCAAAAGCAGCACCAACAATTAAAAAATTACCAGACACACCAAAAGAGTTGCCATCAAATCGTATCATCTCCTTAAAAAAAGTGGATACAACAGAAATGAGCAAGACAGCAAATTTGCTTGTAAAGATATTAGGAGATTGCAAGTTAGTCAGTGAATACGACAACATTAGAAAGCGTTTCAAAACCCACCCCAACATGTACAGACAACAATTATGTCAATTATCAGCCCAAATAGAAGTAAAGTTAGTGGTAGCAAGAAACAATATTAAAAAACAACTTAAGGAGACTGAAATGAAACTGCTGCAATCACAAAAGGGGATTGACATTGTGTCTAAAAACGAAGAAGATCAAATGGTTTATAACGAAAATGTTAAAAAATTGTCAATAATTACACAATTAAAATCACAGTTTAATTTGTAAATAACTTTTGACACTTAATTTTTGTTGTTTTTAAAAAGGAAAATCCGAGGTGGTAAATGCCGGATTTCCACTTGAAGTAAAACGTACGTAACATAACGTATTATTTTGGATTCAATGATTGGTTTCGCTTAGTAAAACTACAAATATAATCATTAGATTGTGTGATTTTTAACGATATTTGTCAATCAGATTCAATTGTATATACATCTTCAAACATGAAAATTCATAAGCGAACGTCTCAAAAGGTTTGTAAGCAATTCGTATAATTCGTATCAAAAACTTTGCATCGATTTATTAAATCTTTCGCATTTTAATACAATCTTTTTCGTATCATTAAAATTATAAAGTTCGTGTAAAGTTCGTATAATTTGAAATGAAGTTTGTATGTAATTTGTATATACGAAGAATAATAAAGTTTGTTTCGTTATACGAAATTTGGTGACAGGCCTTATAAAAAACTTTGTTTAAGTTCTGAAGATAATTTTTTTATAAAGTTTTTATATATGAACATCGGTTAAAATTTGAAACGAAGCACTTCGTATGGCTTTCGTTTAACGAAACGAAGTAGTTCGTAAAATATTGACAGGCAATTGGAAAAATCGACAGGAAATAAAATGCAGAATTTAAGTGAAGAAAGTCATATTATGGTTAAAAACTTGCGCTGTGCCTAGTAGCATCATTTTACTGACATATGTTCGAAATGTAAATCCAAGGTCTGGGAATATAAACAACACAACATCACACAGGAATTCATCTATATAGACTATTATGGAGTAAAAACATTAGCTCTGCTATATTGGACACTATGAACAAGCAATATTCAGTGTATTTTCTGATAGCTAGCTACAGCTTTAAAAAATTAGTATATGTCTGTACTGGATAGGTAGCTGTGACTAGGTAGCTATATAGAGTATAGTTATAGGTATAGCTATAGTTATTATTTAAGTTATTTTGTGGTAGCTATTTAGCTAGCTATAGAAATCGTATCATGTATATATATAGAATTTTACTATTTCCGAAAACCTTATGTTACTGTAAAGGATATTATTATCAGTAAATACGAAAATGAACTAGATTAGCTAGATATATATACCTGTTTTCTTGAATCTTTGTCACTGCTAACACGTCTTCCCTTGCCCTTGACTTCTTGCTGAGCTTTGGAAAAACGTGGCGAAGACGTCGCTCATAATTTTCCTGACCGAAATACAATGGCTTCACGCACGAAAAAAGAAAGTTGATATGTTGTGGTAAGTATAGTCCACGGCATATGATCGCGCATCACAGAAAATGACGTCATTTAATTTGCTTTTTTATTATTTTCCAATGGAAACCCGTGGTACACAAAAAAAGCTGCGATGTCTTCCTTAATTGCGTCGAGAGGTTGCATCGCTTTTAAAAGTGCAACGATTGATTGTGGGACCTAATTGAACTGATCTCGGACATTTACCTGATAAATGCAAAAAATGAGACAACTGGATTGCAAGAAATAACGTTCTTCTTAATTTGAAATAATTGCTGGAACTCAGCAATTACACTGGGCGCTGTGGTAGCGCTTTATTTAAAAATTTAGATAAATAAGTCATTTTGTACTGTGGGACCAATCCTAGCCGTAAGCGCGCGCTGAAGAAATAGAGACAGTTTTAAAAACTACATATCATTGACTTATTGACATTACCAGTCCGTTTGAGTTACAACGGTTGCGTCACATATTCGTACCAACATGTATTTAGCGATATTTTTCCGATATTACTAGGTTGCATCGCTTTTAACTGTCAAACGATTGATCGTGGGACCTAATTGAACTGATTTTAGATTTGACATAATAGAATGGAAAAATGAGACAATTGGACTGCAAGAAAAAACATTCTTCTTAATTTGACATGATTGCCGGAACTCAGCAATTACACTAGCCGCTGTGGTAACGCTTTATTTAGAAATTTAGATAAATAAGTCATTTTTTTATGGTGGGGCCAGTGCTAGCTGTTAGCGCGCGCTGAAGAAATAGAGACAGTGTCAAAAACTACATTTCATTGACTCTCTAACGGTATCAGTCCGTTTGAGTTACAACCGTTGCGTCACATATTCGTAACAACATGTATTTAGCGATATTTTTCTGATATTCTGAAGAAATAGAGACAGTTTCAAAAACTATATTTCATTGACTTTCTAACGGTATCAGTCCGTTTGAGTTATAACCGTTGCGTCACATACTCGTACCAACATGTATTTAGCGATATTTTTCCGATATTACTAGGCTGCATCGCTTTTAACAGTGAAACGATTGACCGTGGGACCTAATTCAACTGATTTTGGACTTTGACCTTATAAATGTGATAAATGAGACAATTGGACTCCAAGAATTAACATTCCTCTTACTTTTGCATAAATGCTGGAACTCCACAGTTACATTGGACGCTGTGTTAGCTCTTTATTTAAAAATTTAGATCGATAAGTCATTTTTCACTGTGGTACCTATCCTAGCCATTAGCGCGCGCTGAAAAAGTAGAGACAGTTTCAAAAACTACATTTTTAACGGCTTTCTAACGGTACCAGTCCGTTTGAGTTTCAACAGTTGCGAGACATATTCGTACCAATAACTATTTAGCCTTATTATTCTGATATTACTAGGTTGCATCGCTTTTAACAGTGAAACGATTGACTGGGGGACTTAATTGAACTGATTTTAGACTTTGACCTTATCAATGTGATAAATGAGACAATTAGACTCCAAGAAATAACATTCTTCTTAATTTGACATGATTGCTGGAACTCAGCAATTACACTGGGCGCTGTGGTAGAGCTTTATTTAAAAATTTAGATAAATAAGTCATTTTTTACTGTGGGACCAATCCTAGCCGTTAGCGCGCGCTGACGGAATAGAGAAAATTTCAAAAACTACATTTCATTGACTTTCTAACGGTATCAATCCGTTTGAGTTACAACGGTTGCGTCACATATTCGTACCAACATGTATTTAGCGATATTTTTCTGATATTACTAGGTTGCATCGCTTTTAACAGTGAAACGATTGACTGGGGGACTTAATTGAACTGATTTTGGACTTTGACCTTATAAATGTGATAAATGAGACAATTAGACTCCAAGAAATAACATTCTTCTTAATTTGACATAATTGCTGGAACTCAGCGATTACACTGGGCGCTGTGGTAGCGCTTTATTTAAAAATTTAGATAAATAAGTCATTTTTTACTGTGGGACCAATCTTAGCCGTCAGCGCGCTGAAAAATAGAGACAGTTTCAAAAACTACATTTCATTGACTTTCTAACGGTATCAGTCCGTTTGACTTACAACGATTGCGTCACATATTCGTACCAAATGTATTTAGCAATATTTTTCTGATATTACTAGGTTGCATCGCTTTTAACAGTGAAACGATTGACTGTGGGACTTAATTGAACTGATTTTGGACTTTGACCTTATAAAGTGATAAATGAGACAATTGGACTCCAAGAAATAACATTCTTCTTAATTTGACATGATTGCTGGAACTCAGCAATTACACTGGGCGCTGTGGTAGCGCTTTATTTAAAAATTTAGATAAATAAGTCATTTTTACTGTGGGACCAATCCTAGCCGTTAGCGCGCGCTGAAGAAATAGAGACAGTTTCAAAAACTACATTTCATTAACTTTCTAACGGTATCAATCCGTTTGAGTTACAACGGTTGCGTCACATATTCGTACCAACATGTATTTAGCTATTTTTTCTGATATTACTAGGTTGCATCGCTTTTAACAGTGAAACGATTGACTGTGGGACTTAATTGAACTGATTTTGGACTTTGACCTTATAAATGTGATAAATGAGACAATTGACTCCAAGAAATAACATTCTTCTTAATTTGACATGATTGCTGGAACTCAGCATTACACTGGGCGCTGTGGTAGCGCTTTATTTAAAAATTTAGATAAATAAGTCATTTTTACTGTGGGACCAATCCTAGCCGTTAGCGCGCGCTGAAGAAATAGAGACAGTTTCAAAAACTACATTTCATTGACTTTCTAACGGTATCAATCCGTTTGAGTTACAACGGTTGCGTCACATATTCGTACCAACATGTATTTAGCGATATTTTTCTGATATTACTAGGTTGCATCTCTTTTAACAGTGAAACGATTGACTGTGGGACTTAATTGAACTGATTTTGGACTTTGACCTTATAAATGTGATAAATGAGACAATTGGACTCCAAGAAATAACATTCTTCTTAATTTGACATGATTGCTGGAACTCAGCAGTTACACTGGGCGCTGTGGTAGCGCTTTATTTAAAAATATAGATAAATAAGTCATTTTTTACTGTGCGACCAATCCTAGCCGTTAGTGCGCGCTGAAAAATAGAGACAGTTTCAAAAACTACATTTCATTGACTTTCTAAGGGTATCAACCCGTTTGAGTTACAACGGTTGCGTCACATATTCGTACCAACATGTATTTAGCGATATTTTTCTGATATTACTAGGTTGCATCTCTTTTAACAGTGAAACGATTGACTGTGGGACTTAATTGAACTGATTTTGGACTTTGACCTTATAAATGTGATAAATGAGACAATTGGACTCCAAGAAATAACATTCTTCTTAATTTGACATGATTGCTGGAACTCAGCATTACACTGGGCGCTGTGGTAGCGCTTTATTTAAAAATTTAGATAAATAAGTCATTTTTCTGTGGGACCAATCCTAGCCGTTAGCGCGCGCTGAAGAAATAGAGACAGTTTCAAAAACTACATTTCATTGACTTTCTAACGGTATCAGTCCGTTTGAGTTACAACGGTTGCGTCACATATTCGTACCAACATGTATTTAGCGATATTTTTCTGATATTACTAGGTTGCATCGCTTTTAACAGTGAAACGATTGACTGTGGGACTTAATTGAACTGATTTTGGACTTTGACCTTATAAATGTGATAAATGAGACAATTGGACTCCAAGAAATAACATTCTTCTTAATTTGACATGATTGCTGGAACTCAGCAATTACACTGGGCGCTGTGGTAGCGCTTTATTTAAAAATTTAGATAAATAAGTCATTTTTTACTGTGGGACCAATCCTAGCCGTTAGCGGCGCTGAAGAAATAGAGACAGTTTCAAAATACATTTCATTGACTTTCTAACGGTATCATCCGTTTGAGTTACAACGGTTGCGTCACATATTCGTACCAACATGTATTTAGCGATATTTTTGATATTACTAGGTTGCATCGCTTTTAACAGTGAAACGATTGACTGTGGGACTTAATTGAACTGATTTTGGACTTTGACCTTATAAATGTGATAAATGAGACAATTGGACTCCAAGAAATAACATTCTTTTAATTTGACATGATTGCTGGAACTCAGCGATTACACTGGCGCTGTGGTAGCGCTTTTTTAAAAATTTAGATAAATAAGTCATTTTTACTGTGGGACCAATCCTAGCCGTTAGCGCGCGCTGAAGAAATAGAGACAGTTTCAAAAACTACATTTCATTGACTTTCTAACGGTATCAATCCGTTTGAGTTACAACGGTTGCGTCACATATTCGTACCAACATGTATTTAGCGATATTTCTGATATTACTAGTTGCATCGCTTTTAACAGTGAAACGAT
>JASGCC010003746.1:0-22668 GCA_030067915.1 Hydractinia echinata | reverse complement strand
AGAATAGCTATCATATCCTCAGGTTATCTCATAGCCTATGATGGCTATAAGAATAAAGGAACAATGTAAGGACCGCGATAACAACTAAATTTCATGGTATTGGGAGTGCCCTTATTGATGTACCACTGCAGTCAGTGGCCATCCTAGCACTATCATCCGTGATATATGCAGGGTAAAACACTACCACACAGGTGCAAGTTGTGGAAATGTAGGTACAAAAGACTTTAAAGTTGAATGGCTGCTAAGTGATGATTTAGAAAAACCCATATATTCTTTGTAGGCTTGTAGGGCCTAAATATACAAACTAAAGGCTTATAAACAGTGGAGAATCTAGATACCGCTGACATACTCTAACAAGACTGAAGATTTTTTTAAAACGTCGAGTTTCTGCCCTTCCTCCTGACCTTTAGCAACTGCCGAGTACGCTCTCGTTCATTGATGGCGTCGACAATACGTATTGAACCGCTACCTCATCTGTTCCTTCAATGCATATGTTTCTGCTTCTCTTGGCAGGAATCATACTAAACTCGTAGTCACTAATCATCCATTTTATCTTAACTGCTTTTGAGATGAGATCTAATAATGGAGTTTCAGCCTTTGTTTCCCTGAGTAGCCTAATACTCTCATGTTTTTTGGGATTTCACGCCAAGGCCTTTTTCCAGCGTTCCGTAGACCTGCCTGTCCAACTCTACGGAATCGTAATCCACCATGGCAATACAGACCGAACCCAACCTGAGGCCAAGGCACCAATCCACCCACGTTACTATGAGTAAATTACCCAGCAATCCAGAATCACATATCGTACCCAGGTCCCCGTGCATTTTGAACTTTTTTGCGAGCCTGTCCCGCTCTTTAATCTCCACTTCGAGATTACTTTTCAATGTCCGTCAATCTTGTTAAGTCTTTAATTTTTGACTTTTATCCTGCATGTCCCGCTCTTTCCACAGGCGGCGCACTGGTAAAATTGGGTAACAGATTTGTTTTTATCAAGTGCCATCTTATTCTATGAGCAATTGCAATTGTATATCCCAGTAAATCGAAAACGTTTTTGTCGTGATGAAATTCGTCTGTCACATATAACTCGAGGCGATCTGTAGGACCCTTAAAGGCATGTAAATTGGTGGTATCAAATCCTCCATGTAAGCGATGTCCCCCGAGTCGTTTAATTCCTTTGGTTGGAAAGCAAAGCAATAATTTTAGACTTTTTACCATCTAGGCGGCAGTCGTCTTCATCCACTGGGGACAAATAAGTCGTAGTCTAATGATAAACGCGGTATTTGTAGTAATGCATCATGGTCGCCAGCCTGATATAACATTTTACGGCCAGGAATCGAATGGGTAGACAGGAGCCTCCTGGAGCTGCGATGAATCACAACCGTGTACCCATCACTGAACGGAAGCCTGCAGGTCCATTTTTAGGACAGAACAGCTTAATCTTGTCCCTGCCTGAACTATTGACGAAGTCGCTAAATCCTCGATCCTATCAGGCCGTCATATTTCAATCTAGTCAGCTGTTATGATTCAGGCCCCGTCCCACGAATGACAAAATTCATTGTCATTATAAAGGTTCCAGCCACACGGGCCTGATACTTATTGGATTTCCCCAAGGCAATTCTCGTGTCCTCCCTAGGTAGTCCTCAAACAGTGAGGTTTCGCATATCAGTGATATAGAGTTTGTTTTCATCCTTTTCTTCTAACAAGAAAGGAAAGAATATCTACTCAGTACAACCCCAAGGCAAGGTACAACAGTCCAACAGGGGGGAATGGTCCCTTGATGTAACAAACCTAGAACACCAGGACCTTGTACGTGTTCTACGGATCACATATTTATTTGGCATTTGCCCCGAGTTTATCCAAATACCCCATCAGGATCCCACAAATTTGCTGATGATCCTATCAGGATGGCTTGGGGCGGAGAAAAGCCCTGGGTTATTGTAATATTCAGGTTAACTTGCCACACATTGCGCAAGCACTGGCAATTAGGGTATCTCCGCCAGCACATCCAACGGGCTCCGTACCACTTGTCAAGCTCAATTCTTTCCAAATTTCATATATACTATCACATGCGTGTATCTGCAAGAATGAAGGTAACCCGTTCATTAGCCTTATAGCTATGGTTTTGCCCAGTACAAAAACCCCTATTCAACCCTCTGGATACGCGCACGGTGGTGTCGTGAGTACTGAATACTCAAAACGCCCAATATCTCTGTACAAATTTAAGCTAATAGGTGCCCTCACAACAAAGGCATCAATACGATCCTCCAAATCCTTAATTGCTTGCTCATTCTCCCTTTCCTTTGACGATTCTTGTACCAAGGCCAACGCCATTAGTGGGAGAGACAGAAAACCAGTTATAAAGATCATGACTACTACATTTTCAAATACTTCAAATTTTAATTGAGTGTTGCACATTTACTATAGTATTTTGATTTTATCTTACAACAGGGCTGTATGATAATCTTGGTTTCAAACCAATGCCAGGAATTCCTTTTGCGTCAGGTCACCCCCAAATCTTCCGAGGAGTCTCCAGTCCGGGGCAGGCCTTCCCCTGTAGCGTCTTTTCAATAACCACAGCGACATTTCGTACGCACTATCATACACCTCTCGCTCCTCCACGTAAGCCAAGCGGCACGCATTTCCACAAAAATAGCCCTCGTACACGTACTCACCACCATCGCCCATATGAGCAGTTAGATTTTCCTTCACATGAAAAAGCCGGATTTCATCATATGTTTTGTACTCACTTGTGGAGGGTTGTATCTCATGGGGCACCTGACGCCTATTTTATCGCACAGTTCTACAGAGCACCAGTAACAGAGTACCATTTTATTATAACCATTCCAACAAGGTCCGAAGATTGCTGAGTAAGTTGGGAATTACTCCCACAATTTTGAGATCTCTTGCTTCTCATCGTCCGCCATACACCAATCCCAATATCGATCCGGATGCCAGGCTACTGGGGCTAGCTCCTCCTTAATCCTAGCCTTGCCCGCTTTCCTCCGGTGGTAGGCCTCGAGTACTTTAGGCCTAGTGCTCATGCTACTATACATGTCCCGGGTGACAAACGAGTCTGGAATATATTTAAGCATCAAGGGATACTTTTCAACAGCCTTGTTGCACATGTCCTGCGTCTTGAACCGGTCCGGCACATGCCAGAGTATGCGGGGATTCTCTTCAACAACTTTATTGCATATGTCCTGCGTTCTTAATTGATCAGGGACATACTCAAACAGGTGGGGATCATCCTCGATGACCTTGTTGCACATTTCCTGAGTTTTGAACTGGTTGGGGACATACTCAAACATCTCGAAATCCTCTTCAACAGCCTTGTTGCACATATCCTGAGTTTTGAATTGCTCCTCCACTAAAGTTACCAAATCAGCCTTACGTATTCTACTAAAACCCGTAAGTCCACGACTTTTCGCGATCTCTCGTAATTCTTTTACTGTGCGCGTGTTCATTATTTTATTGTATGAGTTGATTATCAGTAAATTACAATGGTGGTCAAACTAGCGCAGTTGATGTGCTCAGGATTAAATGAATGAACGCTACTGCGCATGCGTTGATTTTTGATGATTATTAGCGGATGTGTGTGTGCGGGGAGGGGAATTTACCTTGATATGCGCTAGAAATTTTTTTTACTCATTTTAGTATGATTTTGATATACATCAATAAACATAGCATGATGGGGATTTACCTTGATGTGCATGAATAAACACAGCATGATAAGGACTTACTCCTCTAGGTATTGGATGAGCAGGGATTTATTGGGTTTGACTGTGGGTATGCGCGTGTGTGCGCCTAAGAACTTATGAGGGACTTTACCTTGATATACATGACTAAACATGGCATTATAGGGACTTGTGTTGGATGATCGGGGATTTGTTGTGTTTGACTGTGGCGTGTGCGCGGGATGTGCGCCTAAGAACTTATGAAGACGTGCGTGCGCGTGTGCGGGTAGGGCTAGTCGCGCCAGAACATACAATACTATATCTCTAAAAGCTCTTGGGACGAGGAATGATTCATTATTTCACTTCCGTGGTATTTCTTTGGATGGCGAGAAATGCAACGAAATACCAGGGGATTAGATCAAAAACTCCGTCGCTTTTTAGTTCAAGTTCTCTTGAGAGCGATAAGGGAAGGCGACGAGATCATCGCCCTCAGTGTCAACCAGGCTAGGCATTCTGAGGTTTAGCTTGGGGTTTGAACTTCTAACCAGCACTTTCTTTTTCATGTTGTGGTCCTGCAATAACATCTTTGGACGATTTTGATGAGCTTTGTTTCTCTATAGTGGTTTTATTTTGACGAGATTGTTTTGGCTTGATTTCTATCAATTTTTTACTTTTATTAATACATCTTCGTTCTTGCGGCAGTATAATTTGTCAGAATATTAAACAGTGTTAATTCGTGGATCAATCGCTCTTTTCCCCAGAAAATTATCGACAATAGCGACGAATCACAAAATTGAGAGAACTAAATTTTCTTCTCTCGTTCCAAGGAAAGTCCTACGCCTGCTATGCTATGCTGACGAGCCGACTCCATAATTGAAGTTACACTTTTTAATATTATAAGAAGGATTTAATAAGAAGCACAAACTTTGGATTTTGCTGAAAAATAAGAACAAAATAAGAACAACTTAAGGCTGAAATCAATGTCTTCCAAACTACCGAGACTGGATTTTGCCATAAAATAAGAACAAACAGATACACTAAATTTTATGATGTAAACACATTAATTTTGAAGAAAATTGAGAAACAAAACGAGGCTAAAATTTGGAGTTGTGTTCCGACTATTAGAACAAAATAAGAACAAATTAAGTTGATAAAAGGCTCGAAAAATAAAAACATTTTACTGGTTCTTTATTATTACTAAAACCGTTTACCAAGGATAGCCTCTTCAGTTCCTATTGGTACTGCTATTAATGAAGGTCTTGCGAGCGGGTACTTTAACATTACATACCTTAATGGAATATAATTTTGCAATTTTTTGCGCTTTTCGCGAAATGCTTTAATTTCCAGTCGGCAGTCACCATCAAATATACAAAAAGGAAAATTTGCTACATTCAATTAACACTTGGAATAAAAGTCTTTGGTTGGTGGCGAGGGAACCGAATAGCGAGTGCGGTGATTACAACGCCGTCCTTATATCAAAAAGAGAGAAAAGAGCCCTGGGATCGAGGTTGCGGTGATTACAAACTGAACATATGAGACACAACTTAAACATTTGCATTGACATTGCTTTAATAGACAAGTCACATAAATTTAATATTTTTTTATTATAAAATCAAATTTATTACTGTAAAATTTAAAATGGCTCACAACTACATTTAACTCAAATCATGATAGTTAGTTAGGCACACTTCATTCGGTTAGATCACCGGTCGCATCTTTAACGCCGCATTCTTCTTCTTGCTCTCTGGGTTGGGGGAGAAGGATTGTTCCCAGATCCAATCGCAAAACCACCTGCCGATGGCGTATTAAAACCTTGCTGGCCGAACGAACCTGCTTGCGGTGTTCCGAAGGAAGGTTGTTGTGGCGTTCCGAAGTTTGGCGTAGATGGAACATTGAAATTTGGTGTTGCTGGATTAGACATACCAAATTGTTTAACGGGAGCTGGAGCCATCGGTTGGACACCAAATGAATTTGTAGACGGAGCAGCTGAACGAAATTTAAGATAAATTGTCAAATTTATAAGATTTCTAATCTACAAAAAACAGACGCCTTAAAGCACAAACCCTAAATAGGGGTAAAAAGCTTTAATTCAGAGTAATTTGTGTAAGAAAGAGCTCAAGTGTAAAAACCAAATTTAGAGCGTCGTTCTATCTTTAGAGGATTGTAAAAACTGATGCGAATAAAAAACAACATTCTACAAAGATGTCACGTTACACTAACAGCTAATCGCGAGACCACGTGATATTTTCGTCTCCAGGACGCGAACAAAGTAGAAAAATTATAAGATATCAAACAATAATTTTATTCAAGAATATACTCGGTAAATTAATAACAGGGCGCAATTACATGAATGAAACACCTACCTCCGAAATTTATAGAAGGTTGTTTCAAAGAAGCAGAGAAGTCAAAACCAGATGATGATGGTCGTTGCTCTCCAAAATGGTTAGAGGCAGCTGTGTTACTTCCAAATGGCGTTGGATTATTGTTATTACCGAACACAGACGTACTTGAGTTTCCCGCTGCTCCAAACGCATTTCCGTTTTGTTGACCGAAAACTGAATTCTGGTTTGCAGATGATCCAAACTGAAAACCGTTTGTTTGTGGCTGTTGCCCGAAGGCGGATGAAGTATTACTGTTACCAAACACATTTGCGGTTGAAGAAGCACCGAATGCATTTTTTGTTGAGGATCCAAACATGCTTGAAGAGTTAGTGGTATTGGCCGGTGCTCCAAAAATGGTGTTGTTGGTGGTATTAGCCGGTGCTCCAAAAATATTGGAGGAGTTAGTGGCATTTGGTGGTGCTCCAAAAATGTTGGAGGAATTGTTAGTATTCAAATACTAATTTTGATTGAGTGTTGCACATTTATTATAGTACTAGTCGATAAGGCCCGTGGAAAAATCCACTAAGGCAAAAGGCCAATGAAAAATAGGTTGCTTTAGATGTTTTGCTGACGTCAGTAGTGCATATAAAAAAAAAATGTTCTTAAAATCTCATTAAATCCTCCACACAAATCTTACACAAAATAAAAAAGAACAGCTTGCAAGGTGTAAAATCTAGTTGATAAAAAGTTACAACAACGACACTCACACATCGACACTCACAACACCAATACTCACAAAACCGACAGTAAGAACACCGACAGTTACAACACCGACAGTCACAACACGGATAATAACAATCTCAGAAATAACGCATCTCAAATATCTTATAAGTGATTATGTTGAAAACCCTCAGTATTTTATTCTGAAATGTCAAAAAGGAGGCCTGCAAGAGTTAGCACAAATCAACAAATATAAGTTATTTTACACATTTTAAATATTGTCTTTCCCTTAAAAGCTTATACAAAAATATGAAAAAGCCATAGTTTCGAAAACATCAAATTTAAATCAGAAAAAATCTCCCACAAAAATTTACACAAAATGTAAAAATCAACCAGTTAAGAACACAAAAATTTTCCTTTTTAGTTCCGTACTGCCCTTTACCAACAATTTTAAACCTAAATGTCAAAAAATCAATGAGCAAAGAATAAACTTGAATCAACAAAGATCATTATTTGGAAACATTGTATACGGTTCGTAAACAAAAGTTTACAAAAACAGATCGGTTTTTGAGAAACACATCTAAATCAACAAAAATAAGTTCATTCAGCATGTCGTATATTGCCATTACCCATTAATCTTCCACAAAAAGGTTATGAAACACATCAAAATTTAAAAAAATCAGTGATTTCAGTGCATACAGTCCTCGCGTTTAGATTACAAAATATAAAAAACAAAAACAGTTTCAGTCAGAACATTAAGTATAAATTTTTTTATCATCAGCAAACATTTATCCCTACAAAATTTTGTAAAATTCTCAAGAAAAACAAAAACGTGAAACCATGGAATTTTCTTCCAGCAAAAATTACATCACATACAGTTAGTTCTCCCAAACAATAGTTTATAATACGAAATATAAAGACAAAGTTGTTTATATAGTCTGAAGATGTACTTAGTGTACGAAAAGCTTAACAAATAAATACTTTTTAACTTTCAAACTCGTTTTATTTTTTCTTAATTAGTAAAATATGGCTGTTATTTTTACCGATAAAGACATCAGCTTTACAACAGCTTACAGTGAAGTCTGATTCTACAAAGATTTGTTCTTTCAGTATATTGCATGTGGTCTATTTCCACAAAAGTTTACACAAAATTTCAAAAAACAGCATTTTGCAACACGAACAATATGAACTGACAACCATACCATCCTCTCATAAATTTTTTTAACCCAAAGTCATAAACCCACGTATATAAATTTCCAATCAAATGTCAAAAACCCCTGTAAAAAAACCTGGCATTTTACATGTAGGCTGAGGATGAGGAAACAAAACAATAAAAAATAACTTAACACACACACTTTAAATTCTATAAAATTCGTTCCACTTGTCATATTGTGGTCCCCTTGTAAAGTTTACAGGAAATGTGAAAAAATTATTCTCTATGGGCATAAAAATGTGTCACAGTATCCTAAAAGTTCAAGAAAGATTTTGTAGCTAGCTTGTTACATGATAATTCGTGTTCAAAAAAGAAGAGAAGTTTGACTACTAAGGTAGCTATAAATACCTAAAAAAAGAGGAATAACAACAAAACTCATAGATTAGAGCTAGCTATGGGATGGAGCCTTGAAGCTAACATTAGCTAGCTAGCTAACAAAACAGTACCTAAGACACCCAGTTAAATATACTTAAGCTGGGGAGAAGTAAAACATATATAAAGGAAAACAATAGCAATGTAAAAATTATGACATTTGCAGTTAGTTCAACAAACCAAAACTTTCTATTTCGCTGGCACATTTGTTTGGTAGCCAGCTAACAGCTTTATGCAGCATTTTGAATTTTAGGACAAATACATTAGTTACGCACCAGGGGATACATTAATTATGCAAAAAAAAGCAAACAAATGCTAGCTTTTTTATAAAAAACGCGGTAAAACATAAAACTTAAAGAATTTGAAGCTTTTAAGTGACTTTTTCCTGGCAAATGCGAGTCTGCCTGACACGTAACTCTAGCGACATAAAAACTAACGTCTAAAAATATCAAAGTTCTTACTATATGTGAATCCAAATCGACTTTAAACCCAAGCTTTTATTTTCTACTTCTAACTTTTCTTTACTACTTCTAGCTGCACTCTTCACTTTCGAAGCAACTTCTCGTGGCTTCTAACTTTACTTTTGTACTTCTACTTCTCCACTTTGACTTTTCTTGCTTTTAATATCTGCACTTTTTTGTGACTAAGGGATCGTCGAAAATAAGACATTTTTTAACCGCTTCTTCAGTTCGCCTTTTGTGTCGAGAACTTTGTCGAGAAATTTTTATGTTTGTTTGTTTTTACGCTAACGGAACTTTTTATTCGAATGCCGTCCCGTTCGAAAGTATGTATTTCAGCGAATCATACTGCTTATTTTCTATCACGTGGTTTCTAACGGTTGCGAGACAAATGTAAACAAAACAAAAAAACTCGAAAAACTCGCGCATTCGGGTGGTAAAAAATATCGTGTTTGCAAAAGTGACAGACAGACACACGGAACTGGCTTATTATTATAAGAGACTAGTCGATAAGGCCCGTGGAAAAATCCACTTAGGCAAAAGGCCAATGAAAAATAGGTTGCTTTAGATGTTTTGCTGACGTCAGTAGTGCATATAAAAAAAAAATGTTCTTAAAATCTTACATCAAATGTCAAATCGCATTAAATCCTCCACACAAATCTTACACAAAATAAAAAAGAACAGCTTGCAAGGTGTAAAATATAGTTGATAAAAAGTTACAACAACGACACTCACAACATCGACACTCACAATACCAATACTCACAAAACCGACAGTAAGAACACCGACAGTTACAACACCAACAGTCACAACACGGATAATAACAATCTCAGAAATAACGCATCTCAAATATGTACATCTTATAAGTGATTATGTTGAAAACCCTCAGTATTTTATTCTGAAATGTCAAAAAGGAGGCCTGCAAGAGTTAGCACAAATCAACAAATATAAGTTATTTTACACATTTTAAATATTGTCTTTCCCTTAAAAGCTTATACAAAAATATGAAAAAGCCATAGTTTCGAAAACATCAAATTTAAATCTCGAAAAATCAGTCATTTCGGTTGGATACCATCCTCTCCCACAAAAATTTACACAAAATGTAAAAATCAACCAGTTAAGAACACAAAAATTTTCCTTTTTAGTTCCGTACTGCCCTTTACCAACAATTTTAAACCTAAATGTCAAAAAATCAATGAGCAAAGAATAAACTTGAATCAACAAAGATCATTATTTTGGAAACATTGTATACGATTCGTAAACAAAAGTTTACACAAAATGTAAAACAGATCGGTTTTTGAGAAACACATCTAAATCAACAAAAATAAGTTCATTCAGCATGTCGTATATTGCCATTACCCATTAATCTTCTACAAAAAGGTTATGAAACACATCAAAATTTAAAAAAATCAGTGATTTCAGTGCATACAGTCCTCGCGTTTAGATTACAAAATATAAAAAACAAAAACAGTTTCAGTCAGAACATTAAGTATATAATTTTTTTATCATCAGCAAACATTTATCCCTACAAAATTTTGTAAAATTCTTAAGAAAAACAAAAACGTGAAACCATGGAATTTTCTTCCAGCAAAAATGACATCACATACTTCTCCCCAACAATAGTTTATATTACGAAATATAAAGACATCAGCTTATACAACAGCATACAGTGAAGTCCGATTCTACAAAAATTTGTTCTTTCAGTATATATTGCATGTGGTCTATTTCCACAAAAGTTTACACAAAATTTCAAAAAACAGCATTTTGCAACACAAACAATATAAACTGACTTAACCATACCATCCTCTCATAATTTTTTTTAACCCAAAGTCATAAACCCACGTAAATTTCTAATCTAATTTCAATAACCTCTGTAAAAATAACTTGGTATTTTACACGTAGGCTGACAAAAGTTTAACAGGATGTCAGAAACAAAACAATAAAAAATAACTTAACACACACACTTTAAATTCTACAAAATTTGTTCCACTTGTGATATTGCATGTGGTCCCCTTGTAAAGTTTGCAGGTAATGTGAAAAAAACTATACTCTATGGGCATTAACAATGAGTCACACTATCCTAAAAGCTCAAGAAAGATTTTGTAGCTAGCTTGCTACATCCATAATTCGTGTTCAAAAAATAAGAAAAGTTTGACTACTAAGGTAGCTATAAATACCTAAAAAAAAGAGGAATAACAACATAACTTATAGGTTAGAGCTAACTATGGGACTATGGGAGGGAGCCTTCTTGAAGCTAACACATTAGCTAGCTAAAAGTAGCTAATTAAATATACCAGTTAAATATACTTAAGCTGGGGAGACTTAGCTACGTCTATAGCTAGCCATTTGTGCTTAGTAAAACACATATCAAAGAAAAAAATAGCTATGTAAACATTATGACATTTGCAGTTAGTTCAACAAACCAAAATTTTCTATTTCGCTAGCACATTGTAGCCAGCTAACAGCTTTATGTAGCATTTTGAATTTTAGGACAAATGCATTAGTTACGCACCGGCGATACATTAATAAATTATGCAAACAAAACAAAACAAATATGCTAGCTTCTTTATAAAAAACGCGGTAAACTTTAAGAATTTGAAGCTCTAATGGATATTTTTTGAGAATACGATTCTCCTTGACAATTTTAAGTGTCCTACATATAAAAACGGAACGTCTAAAAATATCAAAGTTCTTACTTTTTTCTGAATTCCAAGTCACTTGAACTTGAAACGCTAGCATTCATTTTCTACTTCTAACTTTACTTTACTACTTCTAGCTCCACTCTTCACTTCCGAAGTAACTTATTGTGGCTTCCAACTTCACTTTTCTACTTTTACTTCTACTTCTTCACTTGGACTTTTCTTTCTTTCTCATATATTCTTTTTTGAAACACTTTACCATTTCACTTTTTGCACTTTTTTGAAGACGAAGGGTCTGTTCCTTTGTTGTTGTTTTGTGTGTCGATGTTAACCCTGTTCCAAGTTATATGCTTTTTTAATCCACTCCACTTCTTCACTTTGACTTTCCTTGCTCTTAATATCTGCACTTTTTTATGACTCGTAGGGATCGTCGAAAATAAGACATTTTTTATCCGCTTCTTTAGTTCGCCTTTTGTCGAGAACTTTGTCGAGAGATTTTTATGTTTGTTTGTTTTTACGCCAAGGAAACTTTCTATTCGAATACCGTCCCGTTCGAAAGTACGTATTTGAGCGAATCATACTGCTTATTTTCTATCACGTGGTTTCTAACGGTTGCGAGACAAATGTAAACAAAACAAAAAAACTCGACAAACTCGCGCATTCGGGTAATAAAAAATATTGCGTTTGCAAAAGTGACAGACAGACACACGGAACTGGCTTATTATTATAAGAGATTTTGATTTTATCTTACAACAGGGCTGTAAGATAATCTTGGTTTCAAACCAATGCCAGGAATTCCTTTTGCGTCAGGTCACCCCCAAATCTTCCGAGGAGTCTCCAGTCCGGGGCAGGCCTTCCCCTGTAGCGTCTTTTCAATAACCACAGCGACATTTCGTACGCACTATCATACACCTTTCGCTCCTCCACGTAAGCCAAGCAGCACGCATTTCCACAAAAATAGCCCTCGTACACGTACTCACCACCATCGCCCATATGAGCAGTTAGATTTTCCTTCACATGAAAAAGCCGGATTTCATCATATGTTTTGTACTCACTTGTGGAGGGTTGTATCTCATGGGGCACCTGACGCCTATTTTATCGCACAGTTCTACAGAGCACCAGTAACAGAGTACCATTTTATTATAACCATTCCAACAAGGTCCGAAGATTGCTGAGTAAGTTGGGAATTACTCCCACAATTTTGAGATCTCTTGCTTCTCATCGTCCGCCATACACCAATCCCAATATCGGTCCGAATGCCAGGCTACTGGGGCTAGCTCCTCCTTAATCCTAGCCTTGCCCGCTTTCCTCCGGTGGTAGGCCTCGAGTACTTTAGGCCTAGTGCTCATGCTACTATACATGTCCCGGGTGACAAACCAGTCTGGAATATATTTAAGCATCAAGGGATACTTTTCAACAGCCTTGTTGCACATGTCCTGCGTCTTGAAACGGTCAGGCACATCCTTGATTATAAGGGGATTATCCTCAACAGCCCAGTTGCACATATCCTGAGTTCTAAAACGATCTGGTATATGCAGGAAAACTAAACAACATGGAAAAATATTGAAGGCCTTGTTGCATATGTCCTGCGTCTTGAAACGGTCCGGTACATACCCGAGCATCAGGGGCATCTTTTCAACGGCTTTGTTGCACATGTCCTGCGTCTTAAAACGGTCCGGCACGTGCCTGAGCAACCAGGCATGCTCCCCGACAGCTTTGTTGCACATGTCCTGCGTCTTGAAACGGTCAGGCACATCCTCAATCCATTTAGGATCTCCTTAAACCATCATGTTGCACATGTCCTGAGTTTTGAACTGGTCCGGCACATCCTCGAACAGATGAGGTATCTTTTCAACAGCCTTGTTGAACATGTCTCGCGTCTTGAACCGGTCCGGCACATGCCAGAGTATGCGGGGATTCTCTTCAACAACTTTATTGCATATGTCCTGCGTTCTTAATTGATCAGGGACATACTCAAACAGGTGGGGATCATCCTCGATGACCTTGTTGCACATTTCCTGAGTTTTGAACTGGTTGGGGACATACTCAAACATCTCGAAATCCTCTTCAACAGCCTTGTTGCACATATCCTGAGTTTTGAATTGCTCCTCCACTAAAGTTACCAAATCAGCCTTACGTATTCTACTAAAACCCGTAAGTCCACGACTTTTCGCGATCTCTCGTAATTCTTTTACTGTGCGCGTGTTCATTATTTTATTGTATGAGTTGATTATCAGTAAATTACAATGGTGGTCAAAACTAGCGCAGTTGATGTGCTCAGGATTAAATGAATGAACGCTACTGCGCATGCGTTGATTTTTGATGATTATTAGCGGATGTGTGTGTGCGGGGAGGGGAATTTACCTTGATATGCGCTAGAATTTTTTTACTCATTTTAGTATGATTTTGATATACATCAATAAACATAGCATGATGGGGATTTACCTTGATGTGCATGAATAAACACAGCATGATAAGGACTTACTCCTCTAGGTATTGGATGAGCAGGGATTTATTGGGTTTGACTGTGGGTATGCGCGTGTGTGCGCCTAAGAACTTATGAGGGACTTTACCTTGATATACATGACTAAACATGGCATTATAGGGACTTGTGTTGGATGATCGGGGATTTGTTGTGTTTGACTGTGGCGTGTGCGCGGGATGTGCGCCTAAGAACTTATGAAGACGTGCGTGCGCGTGTGCGGGTAGGGCTAGTCGCGCCAGAACATACAATACTATATCTCTAAAAGCTCTTGGGACGAGGAATGATTCATTATTTCACTTCCGTGGTATTTCTTTGGATGGCGAGAAATGCAACGAAATACCAGGGGATTAGATCAAAAACTCCGTCGCTTTTTAGTTCAAGTTCTCTTGAGAGCGATAAGGGAAGGCGACGAGATCATCGCCCTCAGTGTCAACCAGGCTAGGCATTCTGAGGTTTAGCTTGGGGTTTGAACTTCTAACCAGCACTTTCTTTTTCATGTTGTGGTCCTGCAATAACATCTTTGGACGATTTTGATGAGCTTTGTTTCTCTATAGTGGTTTTATTTTGACGAGATTGTTTTGGCTTGATTTCTATCAATTTTTTACTTTTATTAATACATCTTCGTTCTTGCGGCAGTATAATTTGTCAGAATATTAAACAGTGTTAATTCGTGGATCAATCGCTCTTTTCCCCAGAAAATTATCGACAATAGCGACGAATCACAAAATTGAGAGAACTAAATTTTCTTCTCTCGTTCCAAGGAAAGTCCTACGCCTGCTATGCTATGCTGACGAGCCGACTCCATAATTGAAGTTACACTTTTTAATATTATAAGAAGGATTTAATAAGAAGCACAAACTTTGGATTTTGCTGAAAAATAAGAACAAAATAAGAACAACTTAAGGCTGAAATCAATGTCTTCCAAACTACCGAGACTGGATTTTGCCATAAAATAAGAACAAACAGATACACTAAATTTTATGATGTAAACACATTAATTTTGAAGAAAATTGAGAAACAAAACGAGGCTAAAATTTGGAGTTGTGTTCCGACTATTAGAACAAAATAAGAACAAATTAAGTTGATAAAAGGCTCGAAAAATAAAAACATTTTACTGGTTCTTTATTATTACTAAAACCGTTTACCAAGGATAGCCTCTTCAGTTCCTATTGGTACTGCTATTAATGAAGGTCTTGCGAGCGGGTACTTTAACATTACATACCTTAATGGAATATAATTTTGCAATTTTTTGCGCTTTTCGCGAAATGCTTTAATTTCCAGTCGGCAGTCACCATCAAATATACAAAAAGGAAAATTTGCTACATTCAATTAACACTTGGAATAAAAGTCTTTGGTTGGTGGCGAGGGAACCGAATAGCGAGTGCGGTGATTACAACGCCGTCCTTATATCAAAAAGGGAGAAAAGAGCCCTGGGATCGAGGTTGCGGTGATTACAAACTGAACATATGAGACACAACTTAAACATTTGCATTGACATTGCTTTAATAGACAAGTCACATAAATTTAATATTTTTTTATTATAAAATCAAATTTATTACTGTAAAATTTAAAATGGCTCACAACTACATTTTAACTCAAATCATGATAGTTAGTTAGGCACACTTCATTCGGTTAGATCACCGGTCGCATCTTTAACGCCGCATTCTTCTTCTTGCTCTCTGGGTTGGGCGAGAAGGATTGTTCCCAGATCCAATCGCAAAACCACCTGCCGATGGCGTATTAAAACCTTGCTGGCCGAACGAACCTGCTTGCGGTGTTCCGAAGGAAGGTTGTTGTGGCGTTCCGAAGTTTGGCGTAGATGGAACATTGAAATTTGGTGTTGCTGGATTAGACATACCAAATGGTTTAACGGGAGCTGGAGCCATCGGTTGGACACCAAATGAATTTGTAGACGGAGCAGCTGAACGAAATTTAAGATAAATTGTCAAATTTATAAGATTTCTAATCTACAAAAAACAGACGCCTTAAAGCACAAACCCTAAATAGGGGTAAAAAGCTTTAATTCAGAGTAATTTGTGTAAGAAAGAGCTCAAGTGTAAAAACCAAATTTAGAGCGTCGTTCTATCTTTAGGGGATTGTAAAAACTGATGCGAATAAAAAACAACATTCTACAAAGATGTCACGTTACACTAACAGCTAATCGCGTGACCACGTGATATTTTCGTCTCCAGGACGCGAACAAAGTAGAAAAATTATAAGATATCAAACATTAATTTTATTCAAGAATATACTCGGTAAATTAATAACAGGGCGCAATTACATGAATGAAACACCTACCTCCGAAATTTATAGAAGGTTGTTTCAAAGAAGCAGAGAAGTCAAAACCAGATGATGATGGTCGTTGCTCTCCAAAATGGTTAGAAGCAGCTGTGTTACTTCCAAATGGCGTTGGATTATTGTTATTACCGAACACAGACGTACTTGAGTTTCCCGCTGCTCCAAACGCATTTCCGTTTTGTTGACCGAAAACTGAATTCTGGTTTGCAGATGATCCAAACTGAAAACCGTTTGTTTGTGGCTGTTGCCCGAAGGCGGATGAAGTATTACTGTTACCAAACACATTTGCGGTTGAAGAAGCACCGAATGCATTTTTTGTTGAGGATCCAAACATGCTTGAAGAGTTAGTGGTATTGGCCGGTGCTCCAAAAATGGTGTTGTTGGTGGTATTAGCCGGTGCTCCAAAAATATTGGAGGAGTTAGTGGCATTTGGTGGTGCTCCAAAAATGTTGGAGGAATTGTTAGTATTAGTAGGAACTTGAAACACGCTGGAAGTTGAAGATGCTCCAAATCCACTTGGGGCAGCCGCAGTACCAAAAACGCTTGAGGTCTTGGCAGCACCAAAAGTATTTGTCGTATTGGCACCAAAAGCATTTGTGGTTGTGGCACCAAATCCACCGCCAGTCGTCGTAGCTCCAAATAAATTTGGAGCGGTAGTGACAGTGCCACCGCCAAACACGCTAGGAGCTGTAGCAGCCGCACCAAATGCAATTGAAGTGGTAGTGACGCCGAAAACACCAGTTGTAGTAGTTGCAGCAGCGCTGAAAACATTCTGTGTTGTGCTAACGCCAAATATGTTGGATGACGTCGCAGGAACGCCGAAAGCATTCGAAGCAGCTGTATTGGTGGAGGAAGAAGTTGGCATAGCTCCAAATATATTTTTCGTGGAAGTCGCAGTAAATACATTTTGGGTTCCTGAAGCAGTCGAAGTGGTAGCTGAGTTACTAAATATACTCGGAGTGTTATTTACAGATGGGAAAACACTCAGTTGCAAATTCGACGTTATAAAAGACGATGAAATCTTGGACCCTTCAGTGGATTTAGAAATGCCAAAAGCATTTTGTGTAGCAGCGGAGCCGAAAGTGAAACCTGTTGGTGCAGCTGACTGCGTGGACACCGTGCTTACAGAAGGTACAAGTGACGCTCCAAACGCATTAACAGGCTGAGACGAGGCTGTAAACATACTGCTAGTAGCAGGTGTCGAGTTTGCTGTAAAAGCACCAAATAAATTTTTGCTGACTGTTGATGGATTGGACTGTATACTGCTAGAAATAGAGGGGTTAGCTCCTGTTCCCAATGTGGCGGCAGTACTGACTCCGAAATTAAAGCCACTTGACGTAGAAGTTACGGTTGCTGTGGGAATTCCAAATGCAGCTGCTGAAGACGATGCAACTACAGCACTTAAAAGAGTGTTTGAAGTTGCTCCAGATGGTGCTGTCCCAAACGAAAAGGGTGTGGCAGCGGAAGAGGTACCAGGCAATTGACTACTGCTTTGAGCCGAGATGACAGTACTTCCAAATGAGAAGCCTGTCGAAGAAGAAGCAACGGCCGTTATGTTTTTGCTGCTCTCACTCACAGTTGTTTTGTTTCCAAATAAAAATCCAGTCGAAGGTGTTGCTGGGGTGGTCGTTGCTATCTCGCCGGCTACTTGAGAAGTGGTGGCGGGTTTAAAACTAAAAGAACCCGTTGTAACAGCAGTTGAAGCTGGATTAAACGCGAACGTAACACTTTTGGCAGAAGTTGTGGCAATTTGTGATGTCGAAACGGGCGGTGCCGCTGAAGAAGGATTAGCTGTCGTTGTCGCTGCTGAACTTGATACATTCAAAGCAAGTGATTGCGATGTAGATGATGCGTTAAACAGATTGTTCGCAGCTGGCGTTGTTTCAGACGTTGTTCTCGGAGCTGCTGCACCAAATGAAAACGACGAAACAGTGGAAGTTGTTTTTAAAGCGTTCAACAAATTTGATTGCTGCAAGGTTGTTGTCCCATTCAGACTGCTTTCTGACGTTGTAAAGGCTACAGTAGATAACAGATAACAGAACATAAGTTATTTTAATACGAATAAATTGTGTATTTCTAGCTACTTTAAAAAGGAGTGAAAGAATTGTAGACGACTAAAGTGAGCGAAATTTTTTCGCCGTAGTTATTACCGCAGTTGGGAGCAGGCTTACTTTGTAGGATAAAAATTTTTCGCATTTTTTCTCAATAATGAATTTATACTAAACCTACTGCTTTTCGTCCGCGCTTTGAACAATTGTTTGCAACTCTTTAAAGACAAACATAAGGACTACGCAAGCTATCTCAAGGCTCAGAAATTGTACGATTTTTAAATTTTTGTTTTCTGTATTTTAAATTCAATTGGGTTTTAAAGTATAATGAAATTGCTTTGGCAATTTAAGATTAAAATCGCGAGGATAACCTCACGAAAGGTAAAGTGTATAAACGTACAAGCCTTCTTTAAATCAGTTTGGTTATCATCAACATCTTCGAATAAATCGTTTACTCGATTCGACGCCTCCTCTTGATCCAGTCGAAACGCTTTTAAAGACGCCCCTCTCGAACCAAATTCTTCGCGGTTGCTCTACAATATATTAAAACACTTTTGTTATTAAGAATATCGTACGGTGTAGTTTCATTCTAAAATCTGCAAAAAAAAAATATTAAAAGGGGGCAAGAAAAAGGTACACACCCTGATTTTATAAGCTACACGCTTATTAAAGGATTTACCGCACCCAACAAATTAATGAACAAACCTGGATTTCATCGATATCAATTTTGGCGGTAAAATACACTGGATGTTTTCTGCGCTTTTCTGTTGATCCAGGTTGCAAGTTAGATGGGAAGTTCGTGTTTAGTATTTTCTTGAATGGCGACTGAAATATAGATACTTTTACTTTGCAACATCCACAAAACATGTGAATATACAACAGGCACGCAGTATACCCCCAAAACAGTCAGAAAAAGGAAAAAAACAGGTTGCGTGCTATCTACAAACCTATGTACAAATTTACTCAAAAATTACGAAGCATTCGTTTTAGTGCATCAAAGATCTTTCTGAAATAAATACATGTCAAATACGTATCAGACGTCAAGATTCTAACAAAACTTTTTAGACGTTTTTTAGAAATTTTAGGCATAGGTAGAGAGCAGACTTTTTTGATTTTCTGGGCTAGCCACTCTAAACATTTATTATTATTATTATTATTATTACTTTTACCTTTTCCACAGAAGGTGAAAATTTTAAAAAACCTGTCAATCAAATATAACTTTTTCTTGTATGATTGATTACTCATTTTACATCCGAAAAAAAATGTTGAAGAATATTTATTACAAATGGAAGCTTTATAAATTCATCACTTTTTTTTATTGACCTAAAATTAAGAGGTTACTTGACATTGGCTAAGTGGCTTGCAGTGGTGTTGTGTGGCATTCAAAAACTACCCTTTTTCCAGAGCGCATTGTCCTATCAATACTCCAGAATATGGCGAGTGTTAAGGTCACAGAGGCTTTTTTTGTTTTCTTAAATTACTTACAGGTGACTCCCAAATTGAAAAGAGTAACGACGCTAAACGGCCAGTTTCCACGTCAATTCTAAGAACAACGATTTTTTGTGGAGAGAAAGAATATTTTAAACTGATTTGTTGTTATATTCTCAGGACAATATGTTCGAGTGCATTGGATTTTCAGTGGATTTCTTGATTAAGACTTTTGATACGCGAGTCACTCCTTAAAATCCGTTGACGACGGGATATATCTGGGCAAAAAGTAGAGAAAAACCGCCCATGATGATGAAAAGTGTTCCTTATGTTTTAAAAAGAGCATCAGTTGGGTTACGTAACAGTACCGAACAAAACCAATCTAGTCTATTTCTCAGCCCTAAATCGCTGCTCAAGTTTTGAAAAGCAAATTAATTTTTGCACCAGAAAAAGGGTCGTTTTAAAAACTCAAATCTGTACATACCTTTAAATTTCTTAAGCTGACTGTTTCACACTTGCTGGATAGTAAGTGCTATCATTATTATTATTGTTTTTGTCATTCACAGTGGATGCAATCTTTTAGATACACCTGTCTTGGTATGGTGTTTACCAATGTTTCTCTTTACATGTTTCACAGCATTCTCTAAAATAGAAGAAGTTATTCCAATTAACAGATGCAATAATGGCTTTACATAAAGACAACAGTGTGACTTAGAATATGTAAAGCGCATGTTTAACAACAGATTGATTATTGCAACAACATAAATTTAACAAACTGATAAAAACAAACGAAACAACTGCTATTAATTAAGTCAATAAGCTGCCGTAGTAAATATGAATTCTGTGTTTTTTTTTAAATTTTTCATTACAATTTTTTTAGACCAAAAAATCCATGACTTTTTCTACAACTTCTTAAATTTCTGACCGACTTACCACACACAAGAGTTACCATGAACAAAAAGAAGTGTAAATACTTGGTAAAGTACATGTGTGTTATCAAAATGATAAAAAAGGTAAAATTGATAAATACACAAAAGCATATGTTAAATACAATCAGTTACCTAAAGTTGATTTATCCACTGTGTTGTTAGTTTCATCTTCCCTGAAAAAGAAAAATACAGTCTTACACAGGTCTCTGTCTAGTCTTTATAAATATTTGCAAAATTTTGGGCAAATTCATTTCGGTGTTGATTTCATTTCAGTCTAAAAGACCAAAATGAAATTTCATTCCACTCTTACAAATATCCATGTATGTAAACATGATTTACCTGAAATGAAAACTATTGCGCATGTTTCAAAAAGTTATGGCGCATGTGTGCAAAGTTATGGGGCATGTGCAGTTCACACAACCTGGATATGAAATCTCATTTCAAGTAAATCATGTGTCGGGTCCATGTAAAGGCTATCTAACATAATGTAACAAGTGAATATTGGATCAGAGGGAAAATGATAAATATAAAACCCTTGCCTTGTTAGACTGAAAATTGTTTTCGACCAACCATTTCAGTTGCTTGTTGCTCAGATAAGCCAAATTTTGAATCGACTAGGACTTTCTGCTGTTTTTATTCTTTTCGACGTTGATTCATCCTAAAAACAAGATTTTAAATTTTGACTAAAAAATAAACTAATTAAATCATGAAGTTTTTTTTGCTCAGGTGACTCTAAAAACAGCTTTAAGATCGTCTCCTTTGGACTCACCACAATAACTCACCTACACGATTGATGTTTGTAGAAAGTCTTTTTTAAAAATATTAAAAAATAATCATGGATATTTTTAATCTTCATCTTTGAAAAATCTAACAATCTTTCCATCATTAAATCTATCTAACAATCTTTCATCATTAAATCTATACAACCAGCTGCTCCAATGTTCGACATAGTTTGGTGTCACTGAGAAAGGAAAATCAATTCTCTTTCAAACAGGCCTCCACTTTGTAATATTAAGTGGTCACAAGTTTGAGGAATCTGCCAAATGTACATTTACAAACCAATCTTATAAACTGTTGAAAGTAAAATTTAGCAAACCCAAGTAAAATGACAACATACTTTATCAAGTCTTTCATACTGGCTTGCAGTTGACACATATCTTTTCTTTGAAGAGCGAATTGTTGCAAGTTTTTTTCTCAACAGCGATCAGATGTCACAACAGGTGGAAACAACTCATTCAGCGTTGAATTGAAAGTTTCATCATTAAATCTAATTTTTTTGGCAGATTGGTTCTCCTGCACCGTTTGCTGTGTTTGCATTGGACGTTTGCGTTTACTGTGAAACAATAAAAATTAAAATCAGCGTTTTTGAAAATCAGTAATTTTTCTACTTAATTCTTGCTTTCATAATGGCACTGTGTGGTGGGTGAAATCAGCGTTATGGCATTTAAAAAGTATTTATTACAAATTCATAGGTGTCCACCCAGTATTAGCTTCTTAAATTTTTTTTAATTTTTTAACTTTATTTTGCACAACTTCCACGGAATATATCTCAAAAAATATAATGTAATAACAGATTATTATAGAATTAGAACTTAATAAAATTAGATCTTAAAGAAATATCTCACAGAACGAATCATTGCCAATATCGTGAAAAATGAAAATAGTCCCAAATTACTGACATTTTCTTAAACAGAGTGAATCTCAACTCTGCTATTTTTTATCTCACCTTTTTTCTTTTAATACAGATACTACTTCTGCAGTGCTTGTGTGATCATAAACTGATTTGAGTTTCTGGATCACGTGACCTTCAAATAAATAAATTCAGCAAGTAAAATCAGTATCAATAGTTATTTTCACGTCGGCATTTCGCATTGCCGACTTGAAGCCGAACTACATTGACAAAGTACACTTTTTTTATGCACCACTATATGTGTTGCCAAGTAGAAATCTTCTTAATAAAAGCGGCAGTATTCACCTTGCTTTAATTCTGCAGAAGTTTGTTAATGTCTTCTAATTACCAAGAGCTTTAAAACGTCTTGTATATGCATAGGAATTAACATAGTAATTATGGTCACAAAAGTTCCTT